>JAKTSB010000070.1:0-100959 GCA_030579975.1 Blastobotrys buckinghamii (nom. inval.)
CACATTTTTTGATGCATTAATTTATGGTTATGAAAACTATCTAAACTCAATTAGAAACCTCAATCGCTACAATTCGAGAGTTTCAATATTGCTAACTTTGCATGTACATGTATACAGGTGGCAATCTGAAAATATTTGCTGCAGTGCTTCTCCATGCTGAAAGTTTTAAATCTAGTTGTTCAAGCTAACTTATTGATGCATCCGAGCTTTATTGTTGCAGTATCAAGATATGCAATGTATTGTCCACAGTACTAATAACTATGTTGATAGTTTATAAAGTCATGTGACTAGAAAATTTAGTCTATAAATCGTTTAGGAGGAATTATGAACTTAATCTCCTGATCTTCACTTAAATACATTTTTTGTACAATAACTTCAAGAGTGTAGATCCACCACTGTATCACCACTCATTAGCATGTATTCATGTTAATCATTACATAACCAGCCTCTATCCTGTCAACAGATTAAGTTTAAGTAACACGAATAACACGAAGAATTGCTTTATATCCTTTCAACTCGTAAACATCCGAAAAAATGGAGCAACTCAATCTTGGACTTCAACATTTATTTCATGCTTGAATCCATTATAAGTTACCTGAATAGTTTGGCTGCAGCTAGATTTCTGAAAACTTTTTTTCCGATCATATACATCATACAGTTACTGCAGGCATACTGGAAAATCTTATTGCTTCAAAGGTTGTCTATATATATAGTATACTATATATAGCTAATTTTGAAGGATATGATTAAGGTGCACATAAACCTGGGTTATGCCTGGGAGGGTTTTTGATCATCCACCCCACAGTAGCCGGGCGCCCCAAGCTGCAGCAAAGGAGAAGCCAGCTAGTGGGATTGACAGGGAAATACGTGGAGTTTGATTTTAAGTTTACAGCACATAGAAGTTTTTTATTTTATTTTATTTTTATTTATTTATTTTTTTTCTTTTATACTAGTTGCAGCTGCTATGGTGGTTAGATCAGGCTCATCGCGGCTATTCAAGAATTTGCTGGTCACAGGATGTTGATGATATTAACGTGGGTTCGTTCGGCTTTTGAAAATATCCCACCAATTGGTGAGCCGCATCGTACAAGAGTTTGGTGTCTAAAAATAGAAAATAGAAAACCAAATAAATTCATGATTGGCTGATATACAATAAAGTATACATGAACGTAAGATAAATATCAGCTGTTTCCTAAGTTTTGAAATATTCAACTCTGGAGCTCTAGGTTTTGAGTGTTTTAGTAATAATATATGGGAGCTTGTGTGACATTTTTTTAAAACAGATAAATATTTATAAATGTATTATTGGCTCGTAGTCTCAGGGAATGATGTGATTGGACCAGCTATGCTTGACAAATAGTTACAAATTGTAGGTAATTGGTGGGCACATTTTAAAAATTTAAAAATCGATCATATTAATGGCTTTACGCGAAACATACCGTATAATATATAATCGTTGAGAAGATAATAACTTTACACCGCAGGCCATAGGCTACATGTATACATAATTGGAATGGTTGGTTCTTTTTAAGATATTATTAAGAATGTCTTTTACTGGTAGGTTGTGATTAAAAATTTTATTATTGGTTATATACATATATATGTACAACGCTAAGAATCTTGATTTATAATTATAGTACCACTATAAATACGAAAACTATCCAATACATGTACAAGTTTGTAGATGGATGTCCATATTTGCTCTGATCCATCAAAATGCGCGAGGTTCGACAATGCTTTGCATAAGTTTCCACAATCGATTAATAGGTTTTACACGTCGCCAGGATGATGCAAAGTGTTTATATATATATAGTATACTGCAGTGCATGATATATCAGGTCATCCATTAATATAATTAACTAATATGATTGTAGGATCTCTAATGGTTCTCTTATCACTAAATACGTATTAGACCCATATATATTGACTTCAGTGTAGAATTGTACTCGAGCTTTTATACCAAGAATAAGATCATTTCTGGTTAATGCATTTGCTTGCTAAAATTTAAAAAATGGCAGAATTTTTAAGATCGATTGCCTTAACTGCATCATGGAGATATATTATAGAACCACTAATTAAATCCATTAATTGTGTCCATTGCTAAGCCAATTCGTTAAAATTCCACAGACCATTTTCAATTAAAGCTCATGCATAGTACGTAATGCACACGCTTAAGAAAGTTTTCATCCCAAATACTGCTTGGTCTATTGTGTGAACTTATATGACTTGATAGCTGTTACTGGATCAATCTATTATTAGAAAGAATTCATTTTAGTTGGGCAGTCAATAATAAGTATAGCCATCAGTATACAGATTTGAGCTAATGAGTATCGGCCTACTGTAACGGTCTTGCTATACTTATTCTTAAATGCCCAACTATAATACATTTTTATCAAAGAATTTACGTTTTCGGGTGTTGCCCTATATTTATATATACTGTTATAACAAGGCTATAGTTTTAAAGTTGCTCTGGGTATGTAGTGGTTGCTTTTATAAACACCGCTCAAGATTCGAATTGATCCATCCTGCCAGGTTCACAAGTCTGACAACTAATTAATAATTTTTGCACCAATGATTCTCAATTAAGGCGTTGGTTCAAAAACTTTTTTGTTCACCCACGAACTCATAGAATAGAAACTCAACCATGGATTTGCTTCGATCCAGTATCTTTTTAGTCAATTAGTAGAATATCCTAAACACTATATATTATGATCTGTGGTATGCTATACGTCCATATATATGCACTGCTATCCTATTAGCACTTATAGATCAAGTTCCCATCGGCCACTAAGTTATCAGTCCATTTCATTTATTTTATAATGTTCATGTGCATTTGATACAGCAGAACAGCTACAAAGCCTAGGATCAATTGACTTACAGTAGATAGGCCAATTTGTAAAATCTATATTGGAATCTACAAGTAACATCCTAATTAATCTCTTACTGACAGTCGATCAGTTAATTAATAGCAATAAGAATGCGTCAAAACATCAATCAATTGAGCCACATACTATAATTGGAGTTAATTTTGATCGAGATCTACCGGGGTTTAAAATTTTTTCCTAATTATACTGCATAGATGCTTGGTTATTATAAGTCCATTAAAATCTTTGGCATAATAGAATACCGAAAAAGCCATCTATCTCAACCTGGGGATATATCTGCGATCTTTTTTATAAAATTACTTCAACACGGCACCCGATTAAACTGTGGATGGCTCGAGGCTTTTCTTGCAGCATGAGAAAAAAATGAGATTAAAGCACAAAATCAGATCAAAACTTCTCAGCAGATACTAAAATCAATGTGATTATAATACGTTAATTGTCAGGCTCAAGGTTCAAGATCGATCTAAAAACAAAGTTCTTTGTATCTAACAGTTGTGTATACCATGGTTTCTTAATTCTATAACTAATAGATTCACATGTGGTGACTGAAAATCACAATGAAAATAAAGAACTCCATTGTGATATATATTATACGCATCGGGAGCCAATTAAATATACAAGAAAAAAGTTCGCAGAATCCTTCGATATTACTTATTATAGGCTAAGGGCTTTCGTTCTAAGACTAGGAAACACTCGTCAGGTCTTTAATTCAAAGAAGACAAGAAAGTGCATTATGTATAATGACTATTCCAAGTTTTAGTCTAGTGCTAGTTTTATCCATTTGAAATCTCTCATGCTAGTATATAGTGATCGATGAAATGAGTTTGAATTAACTTAATTAAAATGGAACTAGTCGGCATGTTTTACTCATTTATCGGATCCATTTATACTCAGATTCTCCAATGTTTCTATATAGATATTGCAAACGAGGCTAAAAAATTTAATAAGAAAGGAGCCTCTCAGTTATGTAATCAGCTCTTTAAGCTTTAATTAGTAAATTTTGCATCCCAATCACTCCAAATCTTATCCAGCCAAATAGTTATAACTTGAATCCACAAAATTATATATATTTAAGAAAAAAAAAAAAAAAAGAATTGGGTTGAACTATAAAAGGAGTTTGTTTATACTATATATCTATCAGATGAATGACTAACTAGAGAATCAACCATCCTCACATCCAAGTTCATGCTTCAACTCATGGTAGCAGCCCCTGTACCTGCTACGATTCATAATCAAATACAATAACCAATAAGCATAATCGATAAAGCAAAACTTATTTCTAAGGCTAAAATATCTTAGCTTCATTGACTAGATATCAGTCTCTAAGCAGGGGATATTATTACCAAAAGTTTAATATCCTCTAGTGATGATTTTTTGTGAACGGTTAAATATTTTTACTACTGTATAAAGTTACTGGTATTAAAACAGAAATCCCAGTAAAAGTTCAATATTGATGCAGAAAAATGATTGACTAGATTAACTTACTAAAAATAAAGTATAAATAAATTATGGTAATAAATAGAGATATGATAATATGCAAAAAGTTCTACTCCCCGAACTGTGAATTATTCTTTCTGTACTTTTAGATAAAACACTTTAAAATATTAAGGGTATTGAGGATACCTTTCAATATCATGAATTCTTGAGCTGCAGCAGCATTGTCGAGCTCGATGATTAGACAAAGCACTTCGATTATTACTTCTTCCCCTTGATCTAAAATCTGGACATAACTCAGTTAATATTCTGGTCACAACTTCTGGCTCATTATTAAAAGTGATATTATTAGTACCTTCCATTAAACAATCCAAAAAATCATTCACTGACTCAACTAATAATGTGCTTTCATCAGAGCGATTATATGGGACTAAATATCGATCAATTATTATTTTTTTAGCTTCTTCGTCAAAAGTTGTTGGTACTGGCGAATTTTGGCAATTTTGAATAACTCTTTGTAGTAACCTTGGGTTTGATAATAGTGTACGAATTCTTGGATCTCTAGTATTCATTTCCGGTTTATATATGTTTGTATTGAAGTTGTTGATGTTTAATTGAAACAAAAAACTCAAAGAAAAGACCGTCAAAACATTTTTTTTAGAATTTCAAAAAACTTTCATCGCATATATATATATATATATGTCCAAAAAGCTCGATGGCTGTATTTTCGTACTGTAACCCAAACAAATATGTGTAATAAAGAAAAAGAAACAGGTCTTAAAACTACCACCCATGCAACTTTGACGTTATTTTTTCTTTTTCCAATAATTTTCTATTTTTACAATGATTTTTTTCTTTTCTTTTCTTTGCTTTTCTGATTTTGGTTTTAAAAGTAAGCCCAAAAAATCATTAACTTGATTCTTTTTTACTTTTTTTTTCTAGAAATTTAAAACTTATCCTCGGCCTTTTTAATAATCAACATTAAAAAAATGACTTCTACCACATTTCGATTAATTACATCAACCCCAGGTTTATCAACTAAAGATTCTATTTAACCACCACTATGCAAAAAATAAAACTCTGGCAGCTTCATTATAGGTACCATAATTTTGCCTAAATCGAATCCAATTTTTAGCATTTATATCATAGATTGAGTGATATTTTTAAAAATACACTAAATATATCCTATACTTCTAATTTTATTTCTGTGAAGCATCAGGGTGTTTAGTTTTTTTTTGATCAATTACTAATATATTTTATGGACACTTTAATCTGGTAAGCTAATGATAGGCTATTAATGATATATAATATTGACTTGAAGTCAATTAAGCCTCAAAGATTCAAGATGTACCTGATACGGTCTCAATAGTTAATTGAATTTACGAATTATCAATTTAAAAATTTATCTTGGTTCCTTTTGAACAATCATTGTTAAATCGACGTCCAGTAAGGTTCTGTGCCTTACTAAAGAGCTGTTTGCAGAAACCTGCACTTAATATATGTAAGCACCACTGCATAATTTAATTTAACCATTGCAAATAAGCTTTCGATAAATTCTCACAATCTAAGATTAAACTCAGCTATAGGGATGCATAGGATGGTTTTCTAAATTAAATTTACATGCAATGATATATATTAAATTACATTATTAACTTTGAAAACTTCTTTAGGCTAAAAAATGATAGAAAATCAGGGTGATCGTAGGCTATAGTTAACTCATCGCCTCCTTTTAAGCCTAAAAATATACAAGACTAATTTTCTATAGTAACCTTCTTCAAATACTATAAGTAATTAATTATAATGGATATAGTTTAAGAACACAAAATCTGTGGAACCTATGAGACAGGTCGATCTCTAATTAAACAACTCAATCACATTGTTAAAGCATACCATATGTGCACCTATATATATGTATAGTATTGAAGTTGTATTATACAGCCGTAAGACTTTAGGCCGAGAATAAATATGTAAAAAGCCTGAATCAAGGAAATCTAAGATCCATGTAATGTCCATCCTACACAGAATACCAGCTGGTTAAATGTGTGTTTGGTGGGGTAATATTTAAAAAAATTGTATCGGGCGGCGAAAGTTCCCCTAAGCCTACCATGGCGGTGGGTGCAAGTCATCGCGGGTTGAAAGAAGTTGTCAAACTGACAGCCCCTATAGATAGCCGATCTCGATGGATATATATTCATCTTGATCTTTACAAACAAACCAAAAAACATTGGTAGAATATTAAGCATCAATATGATAGAATGGCATCCAAGGGAAAAGTAAAAAAAAAAAAAAAGTGGGGGAACTTAAGATTACGGTACATCATGTTTTGGGTCAGTCTACATTGTACAAGCTTGTACGTATGGAAAATCCAGTTAAAAGACATAACTACTATTATGGATGGATTTACAATTAATTTAAATCCCTCAAGTAAATTTAGAAGTTTTGGGGATAACATAGTTGGGTTAGCCGCTGGGATGATGGTACTGAAAATAATCTTACTTTACTTATAGTTAAATTTATTTTCTAAGTCTTGAGATTATGAAATAATTTGATTAATATGATATGGATGATATGTCCTTTTCTAGTAGCATTAATCAAGAGATAAGACACCATATTAAATTGGCTCTATATGGATGATAATTTTACAAACCAGTTTTTATCGATTGCATAAAAACCTTCTGCTGCATGCCTTATGGTAGCCAGTTAAGCCTACTGTGATCGATTAATCGTATAGACTCGACTTAAGAATTTAAATTATAGTTAATAAGTTGAACTTTCTGGAGGATTTTTTTTTATCTCTTCTGAAGGTACCAGCAGATTTAAAAAGTTACCGAACCAATAAAAATTCACTGAAAATTTAAATGTTTACAAAGTTAATTACCAGTGATTATCAAAAATATAAATGTTGGTACTGGTATAACGGACCTGTAAATTCAAGACCATATGTTATCAAACTTTTTTGTTGAGCTTTCGAAGATGCCTGGCCACCTATAGCTTATACACGATCGATCCGATACCGAGTAATTAATACCCTGTAGCTTGCATTCAAAACTAAAAAATCCCATAGGATAATACAATTACAAGCTTGAGTGTAGCGATAGCTCAATATTTATGTACAACTGATGTAACCAAAAGAAAATTTTAATTTTCTGTTCTTTGTAAGAAATACACTGTTTATAATATATATGCATGCAATATTATTTTCAAGAAAGACTTGTAACCGGCTGAAAGAATAAGCCAGCGTTGACTCAATGCAACTCTTATAATAAATAAGAAACATACATGTACCCTTCAATTGATCCCTCCCTATAGGCTGCCATGGAATTATCGGACACCCATCTCAAGTTTTATTCATATCCGGATATACAAGATGGCTATATATATATATATATATAGTATACAATTATCTTTCAAGTACTATAGTATACTGTAGAGTAAGTCTCATTATTATTATTATTCTTTTTATTTAGCTGTAGAATAATTGATGTAATTAAAAATTATTCACTGTCATTACCTCGTCATCAAATAAAGGCCATTCAATATTAGTGTTACAGTTACAAGCACTAACCCACGTGTAGCTGATTACAATGTAATTGTATACTATATAGAGAAAAAAAACTTATAATCTCGGTACACATGTCAAGATATTCGGATCGATCGATCTTGTCTCGAAATCCCCTTAAAAGGATCGGCACATTTTGTCGCGATTGTGACCGCGATGAAGATAGCACAGATCGATGGGAACTCAATGTTCGATTCGATTCAACATGATTAAAATTAAACACAAACATCAGCCCCAGTCGCTAAGAATTCTGTTACTGTATTTAGTTAGTAAAAACCAAAAACTTATCTGAAATCATGCTATTGTATCCCATATGATTTTAATGATATAATGGTAACGCTTTTATGTATGACATGAAACTAATTCTAGTAAATTTAGCAGCCCATAATCAGAATATCATGGCTGTAGTATATCTTTCAATGATGGAAAACTAGAGTGATATTCATCACAATATACACTTCAGTTTAAACCTTTTCAAAGTAGTATGATACGAGCTTCCAAACCGAACCCAGCCATTCCATTGACTTTGGTGCCATACGCGCCAAAAAAACAAAAAAAAAAAAAAAAAAAAGAAAAGAAAAGAAAAAACCCGCAAAATTGATGCAGCACCTGCTAAACTTGCATACATTTGTGTTTCTTGCAATTAAATGTGACGGTTTTCTTGCTTTTCAAACATTCTACACCGTGTCATGAACTTCTTGCGAATGAACTGCTGATATTGTAAATTTGGCAATTTGATCGGATCACCGAGATAATTTAGCCTAATTAAGCTACAAAGTAAATGGTGATGGTATATAAATTATAAGATATCATTTGTATTCATCAATCAGCTAGCACTGACATCCATACCAGATTCCCGAAATCTTTGTTTCACTGATCGATATTTCAATGGTATACCATACTCTGGATTGATCAATTGATCAACATGGTTGATTTTCAATGGGATCGATGGAGATTCAGACTATACCATTCAGACTATATATACCTGCAGTAGAAATAAATCTCTGTTGATGAGGCTTTGAACAGTTTTACCAGAATTTGATTACCGATTGATATATGCAAGTTCTTGGCATATGTTCAAACCGTTTGATTTCGGTGCATTAATTGTAATAAGCTTTAAGGTGTTAAAGTGAATTGGTTCATGTACAGATTTCCAGTACCTTTGTTTTGAAACGCTTTCTAAGCACCATGGTACTTACCGGTGGTGTAATTGGTACAATCAATGCTATATATATATATATGTTATTGAATGAAACGAGGCTGCAGGTTACTACATGTGGATACTTACTACCACCATTCATGGTATTAAACCCCGCATTATCTATGGAATTAAATCAAGCTTAGAAGCAGTATTAACTCAATAAATATTTGGGTTACAACTGTGCTAAAAACTCCGATCAGGGAGGTTCGTTGAAAGATTGATTTACATGAGTTTTTAGCTTATCTTGATTAAATAGGTATATGTATCTATATAATATACCGGTATTAGGCACATTGTTCGTAATGAAGATTGAACAAAGTATTAAGCTGAATTTCAATTGTTTTAGTTCTATTTTGCCATTAGCCCGGTTTTTCTATATACGATTTAGTTATCTCGATAATAGTCAGTATAGAATCTCAGTTAGTGTAGGTTCTACATTGAATTGATGAATGGTTTTGACGCAGATCAATATATACTAATTTTGGTCTGGTGTTACCGCCTAAACAAGCTTAAAGTGCTATAATCAAAACTCTAAGTTGTTTATCCATTATAGCTTCTAGCTCAATGCAATATATACAATATTTTCAATTTAACGTTTTAGTTAATTGCGTTTTAGTTAATTGCTCGATGAAATCAAAGCTACTAGAGCCATTAAACGCTAAATTTACTTAATTTTTTGAAACTAGAATCTTTGACAACCTATTATTATATCTATACTAAACAATTAATTTATTTTTTAAAATGGTACAGACAATTCTCATTACGATAAGAGTTTTGAAACAAATCTAGCCGAGGTGAACACTGCATCACTTGAATATATCGTGCTCGAGAAACATAACATTCTATGGTAATATTGCTAAAACATAAAAAAGTTTAAATTCAATACTCTATTAAATTGACGTACGTTGAATATGTTGAATTACTACTGCAGGTTATAAAAAGACAATTACAAGTATGCTTAGGTTGACTTGAACATTTGTTCGATGTAATACATATCTTATGCACACCAGCTGGTAGTATCTATGTGAATTATACTTTAGGCTTGCAGTTCTTGTCATTAAAATTTAGAGCTTTACATTATAGTAAGTGATTGGATTATGTGGCTGGTTCAGGTTTATTTGTTTCAAATTCATTGAGTGCTTACTTGGAATTTAGTCAAGTGAATTTCTTACAGTTGCTTTTCTCAGCCTTTACATCAAATTTTCTTGGGTCTATATATACCTATTTTACCTATAGCTTAGGTTAACTATAGCAATTATTAGGTAAACCAATCCCATTTAGTATTTTAGATTGTTATATCTAGTTTAAGATTCATCCATTTTTGTATTGATTTTAAAGTCTATATAAATAGGTTTTTATCGGCTAAAACTAAACTATGAACAAAAAGAAAAGAAATGGTTTATTAAAAGAGAGCAGGTTTTGTTTAAAATAATAGCTCTTGGGTCAAATAAATTTAATAATTACCAACAATTAAGGACTAGGCCATTGAGTACGTAGCATCCATAGTTTTTGGAACCCCCCTAATCCTGCAGTTAGTTAAATTTGGAACATTTTTGCTTATTGATTAATGAATTTATTAATTCTTATAATCGTACAATTTAGGTATTAGAGAGATTTATAAGATAAGCCCACAGTTGCATCGTCATAGTTTGATTCAAATATAGCTTAAAAATTGAGACCTCGTTTAATAAGCATAGGATGATGTCGCTCTAACTAGCAGAAATCAAGTGCCATGGCCAAATTTGTTGAAAAAGTCTAGTGGCTATTTATAAATGTAAATAATACTGAATTCTTATTGAACTGGTATTTTATCAATTGCTTATAATATCCGTGCTACATGGATTAGATAATATTCTTACCAATACGAGATAACTATAGTAACCATTATAATTCAAAACTTTCCATATCTAGGAACTACGATTATATACGGGTTAAAAATTGTATTTTCTCTACAAAAGAAAGTAAATAAATACAAAACAATACCCAAATATCAACCTAATTGTTCATCCATTGCAACCGCGGTAATAGTGTTTTATTATGTTAAAAATCTACCCAACTAATTTGCGGCATAGGCTAAAAATTTTGAGGACTTTGCTCAAATTTCTTACAAATCAATCAAAATACTACTTTAATTATTATACAGCAGGTTTTTAAAAAATAATAAGGTTCCAGATATTTGAAAATTAATTTTTTACTATACATCCTTTTTATGCAGATCGGGTCACTCCGCATGTGGGTTGGATTAAAATTACATATATAATTTTGTAAGCTTGGAAAAATATATTTGTACCATGGATTGCAATTTAAAATGCAAATTGTTGATTATTGCATTATAAATTGAAATACCACTGTATTGCATATAATATCAAGTTCACACGTGGAATTATTGGTTTATCTCAAGCTGGCATCTCAGATGACAATTGTCAATTGTCACATTTTGAATTTCAATTTCAAAATGCGTCACTATATATATAGTATACATGTACGATACCGCATATAATAAATCGAATAAGGCTTTGATTAAATTAAACACATAAAATTTTCTTCGAGATGGCTTATTCTCTTATGAAGCTGATGGTATCGCAATCAATACAATTCAATATTAATTATTCCCAGATTGAGATATTAAATTAAAAGCACAATAATAATTAAAGCCCTTATAACTTGATGTGGATTTTAATGCTATAGTCATCACTGTCAACTTTTTGGATTGTTCTCGTATTTAATATTTCAAGTTATGTGGTTGTTGGAATCGGCTCGGTGCTTGGTAGATTATTGGTAAAAAGGCAAGCTAATATATCTGCTTGAGATCTTGACACCCAACCGTTAATTTGTATCTAAAATATGCTTGTTGTGTAACATCAATGTCTATAATAAATCAGTCAAAAATACATGATGCACTATACCAGTTTACCATCTTGGGCAGAAATTTGAAAACCTATGGCTACATTGCCAGTAGTATCGCATATGTTTTAAGCAAACCATGCACACATTTAAATATTAAATGCTTTAATAAAATCAAGGTGACCTCATACAATTTAAAACTTCGAAATTTTTTCGCTGTGCACATGATAAATATTGGAGACAATTATTTTGATAAGGTAGATTTTTAGTCTAAAGTGGGTTGGGTTACTTTAAATTGCTCCAAGCTATTTCCCCAATTTCATGATACCTCAGTTTTCACCCAAATAATATTTGAAGCATTTTACCTAAAAGATGAATCAAGGGCACCATGCATGCATGCTTATTCTGCTAAAATTCATGGGCTGTATACTATGGTGTACATGGCCATAGGTTCTTGATGCAGATGAATTTGAATAATTATAATATTGATGAACATTGAATCTTAAATTTGAATTCACCAGCATTTTTACTATTACCAGAGGATACAGCAGATTCCAGATTGTGGGACTACCAAGTTTTTGTAATTTTGAAGGATCTTCATAATCTGAGGCCAGTCTGATTACTATAGGATGTAAAAACACCCACAACACACATAATATATATTTTTTGGATCCACTTCAAAGAGCTTAAGCTTATAGGTATATGAGTACATTTAAGCTGCATTATAAGCCTAAATATATGCAATATTGGAATTTTTATGCCACATGGTCGCCTGTATCAGCCATATTTTATAATAATACACAGAGATTGCAGGTATTCAAAACTGGTAAGATTTCTATCTTTCATAGATAATCTTTGTCATAGATATGAGTTTTACCAAGATATATATATGCTTTGCTTAATATGATATTTTTTTAAAGCTTTATGCAGCATGATTATAGTATACTGGGATCAAAGTGTGTGTATAACGTAAGTACTGATAGAAACCCTCCATATATATTTTAGTGCTTTACGTACTAATTAGATTATTATCCAGTGGAAAGCTAAAATAGGTATGGTATATGGTAATCTATTGCTGAAGTTTATCTCATGGAGATTGATTTTTTTGCGTATAACAAGAAACATATATAAGCAAACCGATTAATGAGCTCATCAACTGCATATACCCGTTCTTTGAACCATAAAAATCCTTCAATTGAAATGCTATAGGTTGAACCTTCTTATGTACTGTATCTGATGATTAAATTGTGGAAACCCCTATTGCAAGTTACATTAGCGTAGTAATAAAATAGCGCATGGTCTCGGTATATCCAGATATTCGAACTCAGGTTTTGAATTTATATATACATAAAATCTATACAGTATATAAGTATCATGATATTAGAAAGTCTTGCACCTGTGTGGATCAAAAATTTCACCGCGTGGATCCAGAAACTTTCACAGGATGGATCCCACATGCATAATTAATATAATTATATCCATATGTATGCATATGGGAAGAAGTTATAACTGAAATTATAGCTTTTCTGCAACACGCATTTGCTGATCCATGAAACGGTTTCACCTTTTGTGATCGACGCTTAAAGTGATTTAATAATAATGGTATAATAAAGACCATAGCAGGGCATCCACAGCTACGAGGGACATGAATTAGGCTGCATTAATTTTGAGTTGGAATTTTTGTGACATTTAATTATTGAATATTAGGTTTGCATTATTGCATTTTATCGTTACAATTCCTCATGCCATTGGGTAAAAAAAACAATGAAACCGGGTACCGTTATCAATTGATAAGCTTGGCCATGCATTTGTATTCCGTAAAACTCGCGAAAACGGTTTATGTAAGTCTACGTAACCAAATTAAAATGTAACTTTAGTGAACTTGCGCCAGCTTTACATGTCGCATAAGAAACGAATCAGACCCTAGAATAAAAATTTATACCATAACTTAAACTGGAATTCTTAAGAGCATTAAATTTTTCTACTTGATTACATTAAGACGACGATAGATATATTTTGGACTGATTGGATTTAACTCTTACACTATTAGGTTCCAGCCATTCAATTACGATTTAATGTGAGCTTATTTTGTAGTTGGAACACAAAAATTTTGAAAGAAACGAAGAAAAGATAATCAATTAGAGTAAAAAAAAAAAATTGAACTAAAAAATAGAACATAAAGCAGATACCCGGCTATGGTGGCTGTTGGGCCCCTCTTAAATTTTTTAATTCACTCTGAAAATAGTGCCATCGCTGAAGATACCGGGATTTTCTGGCCGTTTTGAGTAGCTCAGCATCGTTACTCTGGCCATTTTATCTCATTGCTAAAAGTGAGGAGTCATAACACACTGTAACTGCTATTAATCAAACTAGTAATAACTGGTAGACTCAAGCAATAAGGTAATTCAAACTTGGTCTAACAAGTGCGAGTCTGATGATAAAACGACTAAATTTTGGGATTGGGCCTTATGTAGGCTTGAGAGATATTTAGACCAATAATTATCTCTTCAAGATTTAATGTTTCAGTCCGGCCGCACTATTTGCGGCCTTGCTAGTGATATGCACGACGATCACCTATTTAAAGTTTAAGGGCGATGGAGAAGATTAATTTAGGTGTAGATCTCCAGGGGGATAGCGCCGATTTTAGATCTCACACAACATTCCACCATGGCAGTATTCTGAATTTATTATAATCTGAGGCTTGAGATTGTCCTAGGCTTTTTGAGTAAATTAGGATGGCTATTCAAACTAATTTAGCTATTCAAATGTATACACCTGAATTGGTATTTGCATCGATCATGATCCAAATAATGTTATATGGTTGCCAGAATATATCATATGAATTAAAACTGGACCCATAAATGCATCATCGGTTTCTTAGCTATCATTCAGGATTTTTGTGAGAGTTTTCGCAATAGCGATTAGCATCTTGAGACTGATCATACTAGGTATACTAAAAAGTTGATTGTAATGCTTTCTAGGCCAGTGTTAAAGTGTAACAATGTGTTTAACAAGGTTCAGGGAAGGACACTTTGAACAAGCAGTATTCCAATTATATCTCGAAAATTAGGCTCTTTAAAACGTCCGACTGGACTCTGCAGAGCTATACATGAAATTATCGAGCTGTGCCATTAAATTAAATAAATATATAACGCGCTTTCCTGTTCTTAAAGTTTAATGGCCTGTCTGTATCTAATTACAAGCTTTATTGTATGCAATGCCAAATTTAATAATAATCGTGGTGAAAACACTATCTTCAAATACGTATAAAGATTTATAACCAACACAGCTGGGCAAAAACTCAAGAAATTTTCAGTCTAAAATGGAGCTTTTAACAATCACAGTATGTATATTTCTCGAATTTTCAAAATTTAGGGTTTCAATATATACCTTAATTATTTGGGTGTAACTTGAGGAAATTTCTAAATTTCTAAATTTAAAATTATTTGAAGACATACGTAGTACTTGAGTCAATTGGAGCTTAAATTGGGTAATTAAGTTGGCAGTAACAATGCTACTAGACTGCAGTAACATATGTTAGCTAATTTAATTAGCCTAAAATACAGCTGTTACACTCCTATAGATATCTCGACCTTTCAAGATACATTGTCAAAGCCCAGATTTGAGGCGAACCCTTCAGCTTGCAGTATACGCTATAAAGACCTTAGAAATCTGAAGCTTTTCAAGTACCATCAAAGAGTAACTTTGGAGGATAGTTGTTAGAATGGCCGAATGCTTATACACTAAATTAAATGTCTTGATTAGCTGCAATAATGCATACCACCTTTGAAAAATTTACTATCTCTGATATATATCCATACTTCAAGCTACCGTATCGTTATTTAAATGAAGAATATGGAGTTAAAAAGTTACTTACATTTATCACAAACTAAAAACACTACAATATGGTATGTTCCATTATAACTTATTAAAAACTACAGATTGCAGACACCAATATATATAGTAGTTGTAGCTTTACTCGATCGAGAATCCATCATACCATGGCATTCATGCATCCATGTTAATCTTATCAATATATATGAACATGATTTGTGGTGATCTATCTATGATAATGACTACTTTTAAACCACCCAACCAGCGTCAAACCTTAGTAATATCAGATAGTCTCTAACTTTTTCTATATTCTTCGTACTGTGAGATAGCCCTTGTAGTTTTAATTCTGCTTCTTGGCAGTGGTATAGCCTCGATTTTGCTCTAAGGGCTATTTGCTCATTACTTGGATTACTTAACTTGGTTAGTTTTTTGAGATGTTCCCCTGTCAAACTGCGCATAGACTGATAAGGCTTTAAAAAAGAAAAATCGGGGCCGGCCGCGATCGATCTCTAATACTTTTTCCCAAGCTGGGCTTGCAGTCTAAGCACGTGCTGGTTTAAATTTTCAACACCAACATTACCATGGTAGGATATAATTCATTCTAGTTTCTAGATTTAAGTACGATCATCATGTCAGAGAATAAACGTGGGTTATTTAGTATCATGATGAGAAAATTTCCAAAAGATCAAATTACTGCTCGAGAAGATTATTGTTTATCTAAGGAAGATTTTACAATATATAATGAGGCTAGACAGGACTGATAATATCGATTATCAGGTCAACTTCTACCCTAGAAATGATGATCTCGATGCCGAGCCCCACCCAGCCTTTTGAAAAACATTTCCAAGAGCAATCTTTCAGTAGCTTAGTTCTAGTCTACAGTATACTATAGCTAGTTAATTTTCGACCATGGCAGAGATACCTGGAAAAAAAAAAGATGGCTTATTAAGTTACTTCATACCTTTTAGTGGTATGCATCTGGATTCACTAGCAATTGAGTTTCTATTGTTATTGTTCGGTGCCCATATATATTATCACAGAATATCCAAAATATAGGATCGTCAATAATCACGAAAAATAATGATTTTCATGGAAAACATGCATGCCAACATTAGTACTTAAGTCGCGCGGATCCATGATTTGATTTTATTTCAAACAAATAAAACAGGATTACTATAGAGTATATGTACAATGGACTATCGGGTCTGGAATAGCTTACGGTGGTCAAATTACATGACGTTCGCATGTAGCATAAATGTCTCACTAATAATCCTCCCCTGGATCAGTAAAAGGAGCATTCAAATCAATTGGAATAGTTTTGAGATTTCTCTAAAACCCCATTTATAAGCTTATCACAAAAATTTACGTGGTAGCCGTATAGTTATAATCGTGTGTGAATCAATCAAACATAATAGCAGCAGATTTATGTGTGATATTTATTTCACACTTGACCAGGTTGCTGATGTTCAGGTTGACATGTATTAAGCTGTCATGTTCATTGTATAAATTTATAAATGCCAATAATCCAATTCTACCTCAATACTAATACTAGAGCTGGCCGGTATAGTTAAATCTGTTAAGTAGTAAATACTCACGAATATATGACTTAATAGTACTGAGTAGATACTATCCATGTTGTATACTTAAAAATAAAACAGTGAGCAGTTTTCTAGGTTTATTACACAAGCTGTTTTCGGAATATCAATATTTGGGTGCCATGATGTATTCCAAATTTGTCTTTAATGTAATTTTGTCCATAAAAGGGCTTTCATTAGTAAAAACTTGGCAATTATAGCATACGATTCAGGGCCACAAGTGAGGGAATGATCAAAAATGTTAAACCAATTCAATCTCATTCATATCATGATTGCAATATTAATTTATTGAGTAATATTTCTGGATTCTGAATATTTTTACATGTATGTTATTTTCATAGTGGAAAATCACAATGGTAACTGTGAATATTCTTGTATACCTATGACTAAAATATATATGTAGGTAGAATTGTAGGCTGTACTATACACGTGGCAGCTGGTGCTGGTTATATTATAATCAGTCTGTGTTATTTAAGTCATTCATGAGGCAAATGCATACAATATTGAGTCCTCATACCCCTATTGATAGTACTAGTAGAACGTTTCATACTAAGTATTATAATTATATAACTGCAATGATCGAAACCAACTTCTTCTCGGCCGATCGTATGTGAGACCTGGTAGTGAGTTCATATTCTAAGTGGGGCCATAAACGAATAAGATATATATTGCAACTGTGTTAACCGACCAGTATTATTCATATATTTATTTCAGTGGATAAATTTTCTACCATAGAGCTGAACTCATGGGTCCCTTATGGCTCGATGTTTGTTACGTAGTAACAATAAAGTACACCCTGTGTTGTGCCTACAATTTAGTTCAAAGCCACTGTATACTCAATTCTGCCTTTTGGGAGACCCGAAATATGGCAAGCAAAATATGTAATAATCTGTATACTATAAAAAAATATTAGCTAGATTTCTCACTTTGTTCTAAAGATTATAAATCCATTTAATCATGAAGCTATAAACTCACCATCTGGCTAAATTTAAGCGATCAGACTATTTTATTACAAAATGCAAATACCAACACTTCGTATACTTACTCATTTGAAGCTGCATTGTTTGGCCTACCGTACCCCTTACAGTAAATATCTGGTTTTGCTATCAATTTATACATAGAAGCTTATTTTACAACTTTTTGATGGTGTGAGCCAATCTTTAGCCATTAGTATCCTGAGTAGAGTGATTTACATTTGTATATTGGATATATGAAGCAACAGGCTAAGCTAAAACCGATATTACAATCACGTATTATACTCTGGTCTTTTTAGCAGATTGTCAATTAAAAAATATTCTATTAATGGATATTGTAACATTTAGAAAACATTGATACCACTAGAAGATTATTATATTATGGTGGCAGGCTAATATAGATAGTGCCGACTTAGATAAGCATACCAAACAAGCTTACAGTAGGAGTTCATGCTGTGTTTATTAGACCTTTTAATTGTGGCTATAGAAGGTATCTGCAGCCATTGGTATACGTTATAATGCTAGCTAATGATCGATCAAATCGTCTCCTTAAAAAAATGTTGATCGCTCAATGCTAAGAAAATATATCACTATAAGAATACTCCTTCAAAAAATATATCAAACTTTTAAATCATCGACCCTAATAATTTCTCAGCATTGCAAATCGTTTATAAACTGATCCTATCAAGTTTTTATAGCTTTAGTAACAATGGAAAACCCCGTATCATAACTGGTAAAAATTTGATAAGATCAATGTTGTGAATTATTTCTTTCAAATAAGGAGCCAAGAAGCTTAGCTAAAAGGCTTAGTATTAGCACTTGAAATACCGGTGTATCACCATTTTATCGATGCTATCATTTTTTTAGAATAGTAGTGGCTTTTTTTTTAAAAAAAAGAGGGGGCCCAGCCAGCTATATACTTGAAAAGACTTGGTATTTTGATGGGTTTAACCCAACTTGAATACAAATATTACAGATATATTGTTACAATTTTGAACATCTGCATTGCAGTCAAAGCTTGAGCATTTATTATTAAGTATAGTATTGGTCAAGCAGTGAAAAAAACAGAAAACTGTAACTGCCATGGTTTTTAAATGGTTGTTATCTCAGGTGTAATAAGAAAATTTCACTAGAATGTACAGTATATGCGATAATGCGTTATTCATCTCATTCTTAATAATGTAGCTAGCTAGCGTTAGCTGCCAGCGTTTCAAACTTTTCAAGCCTCATCAACCCACTAAAGCCGTACCAGCCAGCTATACGCTTGAAAATTATGCAGATCGCAAATTTCATTAGCTACTCATTCTATTATACCAGGACCAGAAGAGAATTTCAGAATATTTATCATGAGCGTTTGAATAAATTTAGATAAATACCCATCGAAATCCCATGATTCCTTCTTTGATTGATTTATATATCAGTTTGTTTCTTGTGACCATTTCATTCATCTTTTTGCATACTATTATTATTATCATCTCACTAGTAGGAAACCAACCTTTTTAAGTAAAATTGGTTTAAAAACACGACAGACCATAATTCATCAGTTTATATATATACCCATAATACTGCAGCAGCAGTTGGACGAAATATAGTTCGAGCTATCACGACATACAACAATTGATATTTAAACGCTGCTGAATATCAAGATTCAATAAATATAAAAACAAGTATGTATATAATTCACCTTACTCCTACATTCTATTGTGTACACATTTACTAGTTTTGATATCGTTCTGATGGTTTCTAGTCTGATCAGCCTGTGGCTTTTCAGGGTATAGAACTTGAACCTGAAACATTAATGCGACAAACATAACCTTTTGACTCAGAATCATTCAGGGAAGAAATTTTCCAAGAGGGTTTTTCTCTTGGAAGAATTAGCAAATTGGTACTGAGCAATAATATAACAAACTGTATTCCAAGTAACTATTAGGTCGATTGGGGCACTGCTAAAATCATTGATTATACCATGCCAAGATCAGCTTTTTGTTACGAAAGCCAGAGTTTGTTGTTTATTGTCAATTAGATGTAACCAAACTGTGAATCCTTTTTGTTATCTGAGTTAATTGGTTATAAGCTGTTTATGGCTCAGGCAGTTTAGGTTTAAACTAGTCAAATATGTCACAATCATCATCTATGACGATATTTTTCGGGTGGAAAAAAAAGGGACACTTTTTAAATTTTTGAGTGTTAAAGCGTGCTGAGGTTGATCTGATTGAATGTGCCTAGATTTTTGAATGCATCAAGATTTTGGTCTATTGTATGCTAGAGTTTTAGGAGAATTCAATTCAGAAATACGCTGTAATGAGTTAATGTGGCGTTATAAGTTTAATATTTGGTATAAGAACTCAAATCAAACCACTAACTGAATCTGATTGTTATTCTTGTTCTGTGAGAATGGGTCTTTAACAGGCCCACTTTTGATCTATATCTTATACATCAGAAGAAGATTTCAGCTTTTGGTTTGCCCTTTGCATCTTTTCATTCTATTTTTAGAGCTTATTAAACTGAACAACCAAACAATTCATTATTTCTTATATTACTACATTATAATTAACACTCAAAAATGCATTTGAATTAAAAGTGGTATTAGTTGTCAAAGTATTAATGATGCTTTTGATTTTTTTATTTTTTTATTTTTTTTTTCGATTGTATATGCTAGTAATTAGCCTGTGCATTGTCGATTTGTTCACAATCACGTTTAACGTGTTTGTGCTAGTTGAAGAAGCTTTCAATTTTCACAGGTGTCAAAGGTGGCAGATTAGTGCATGCGCGCATTATTTTGTTCAAAAGCCGAGACAAAACAAAACACTAAAAGAAAAAGAAAGTAATAAATCTAAACTATCAAAACATTATACATAAAACTACTTCAACCTAATCTACTTTTTTTTTTTTTTTTTCACAGTCTCCCTCGCTAAATATTCTGTTCTAATAATTTAAACAAAAGAATTATTCAGGTTTAAATGTTTAGAGTTCCACTTGGAAATCCTCAATTTTTTTAAAGACAGCACATGCTAACATCAGTAGATTGAATAAAAGAAAAATAAAGGCCATTCAATTTGAATTTTCAATATTTTTTCTAATTTGCAAATAAATCAATAGTTTTTATCAACAACTAGATAAATTAGAAGGTAAAAAAATGACGGATCAATCATTGAATGCAGCTAGAGAATACTCTCTAGAAGGAAATCCATCACAGCAATTCAACAACATGGAAATGGATAATGAAAAAGAATATCAAGCAGCAAGTGCAATGGCAGAATCTTCAAAACCATTAAAAAAAGATAATGAGTCCGATGAAGATGATGATATGGATGCATTTATTGATGAGTTACAATCAGAAGATGGTGATGGTGGAGAAGATTTTTTTGAAGAAGAAGCAGCAGCAGGTAATTCATCAAAACCTGTTCCAGAAGCCTTATTACAAACTGATCCAAATTTTGGTTTAACAAATGAGGAAATCGTTCGAAGAAGAAAAAAATTTGGACTGAATCAAATGAGTGAAGAAAAAGAGAATATGTTATTGAAATTTTTAATGTTTTTTGTTGGTCCAATTCAATTTGTTATGGAAGGTGCAGCTATTTTGGCATTGGGGTTGGAAGATTGGGTTGATTTTGGGGTTATTTGTGCATTATTGTTATTAAACGCAGCTGTTGGGTTTGTTCAAGAATTTCAAGCAGGAAGTATTGTTGATGAGTTGAAAAAAACGTTGGCATTACAAGCAGTTGTTTTAAGAGATGGTACTATTAAAGAAATCGATGCTGCTGAAGTTGTTCCAGGCGATATTTTACAATTGGAAGAAGGTACAATTATCCCAGCTGATGGTAGATTAATTACCCAGGATTGTTTCTTACAAGTTGATCAGTCTGCCATTACTGGTGAATCTTTAGCGGTTGATAAACATACAGGTGATAATACTTATGCATCGTCAACTGTTAAACGAGGTGAGGGGTTTATGATTGTTACTGCTACTGCTGATAATACTTATGTTGGTAGAGCCGCTGCTTTGGTTAATAAAGCAGCATCTGGCAGTGGCCATTTTACTGAAGTTTTGAATGGTATTGGCACTGTTTTATTAGTATTGGTCATTGTTACATTATTAGTCGTTTGGGTTTCTGCATTTTATAGATCTAGTTCAATTGTTAAAATTTTGAGATACACTTTGGCAATCACTATTGTTGGTGTTCCAGTTGGGTTACCAGCAGTTGTTACAACTACAATGGCTGTTGGTGCTGCTTATTTGGCTAAAAAGCAGGCAATTGTTCAAAAATTGAGTGCAATTGAATCTTTAGCAGGTGTTGAAATTTTATGTTCTGATAAAACCGGTACTTTGACAAAGAATAAGTTGTCATTAGGTGAACCATATACTGTTGAAGGTGTTGATCCAGATGATTTAATGTTAACTTCTTGTTTAGCTGCATCAAGAAAAAAAAAGGGTTTGGATGCTATTGATAAAGCCTTTTTAAAATCATTACGATTTTACCCAAGAGCCAAATCCACTTTAACCAAATATAAAGTTATTGAATTCCATCCATTTGATCCTGTTTCTAAAAAAGTTGTTGCAATTGTTGAATCACCAGAAGGTGAAAGAATTGTTTGTGTTAAAGGTGCACCATTATTTGTTTTGAAAACAGTTGAAGAAGATCATGAATTACCAGAACAAGTTGCTCAAGATTATAAAGATAAAGTTGCGGAATTCGCGTCAAGAGGATTTAGATCTTTGGGTGTTGCAAGAAAAAGAGGTGAAGGTCATTGGGAAATTTTGGGAATTATGCCATGTTCTGATCCTCCAAGATATGATACTGCAAGAACTGTTACTGAAGCACAAAATCTGGGTTTATCAATCAAAATGTTAACTGGTGATGCTGTTGGTATTGCAAGAGAAACTTCAAGACAGTTGGGTTTGGGTACTAATATTTATAATGCTGAAAAACTTGGTTTAGGTGGGGGTGGTGATATGAGTGGTTCTGAAGTTTATGATTTTGTTGAAGCTGCTGATGGGTTTGCAGAAGTTTTCCCTCAACATAAATATAATGTTGTTGAAATTTTACAACAACGTGGGTATTTAGTTGCAATGACTGGTGATGGGGTTAATGATGCTCCTTCTTTGAAAAAAGCTGATACAGGTATTGCAGTTGAAGGTGCTTCTGATGCTGCAAGATCTGCTGCTGATATTGTCTTTTTGGCTCCAGGTTTGAGTGCAATTATTGATGCGTTGAAAACATCTCGACAAATTTTCCATCGAATGTATTCATATGTTGTTTATCGTATTGCATTATCATTACATTTGGAAATCTTCTTGGGGTTATGGATTGCAATTTTGGATCGGTCTTTGAATATTAATTTGGTTGTTTTTATTGCTATATTTGCAGATGTTGCAACTTTAGCTATTGCTTATGATAATGCACCATTTTCTCCAAAACCTGTTAAATGGAATCTACCAAAATTATGGGGTATGTCAGTTTTATTAGGTATTGTGTTAGCAATCGGTACTTGGATTACTTTAACAACAATGTTTGTTCATGGTGGTGGTATTATTCAAAATTTTGGGAATATTGATGAAATTTTATTTTTACAAATTTCTTTAAGTGAAAATTGGTTGATTTTTGTTACTAGAGCTAATGGACCATTCTGGAGTTCATTACCATCATGGGAATTGGCTGGTGCTGTTTTTATTGTTGATGTTATTGCAACTTTATTTTGTATCTTTGGTTGGTTTGAAAGCAATCAAACATCAATTGTTACTGTTGTTCGAGTGTGGATTTTCTCATTTGGTGTCTTTTGCGTTTTGGGTGGTATGTATTATTTGATGCAAGATTCTGCTGGTTTTGATCGATTCATGCATGGACAACCTATTAAAGAAAAGCCAAAACAACGGTCTTTAGAAGATTTTGTTGTTTCAATGCAAAGAGTTTCAACTCAACATGAAAAAGTCAACTAAAGAGATTGTCATTAGCTATTTAATACCCAACTCTCCCCCTTTATTTTTTCTTCTTATTGTTTCTTATTTGTGTGTTTGTTTTTTTTGTCAGTTAGGTATATACGTACCGTATAACTATAAATATATTTTATTGTTGTTACTATTTCTTTATTATATCATTGTAAATTTTCATTGTAGAGGTTGTATTGTAACTTTTTTTTAAATGAAGTTGTGAAAAATCCCATCGCGTCGACCATTTGATGAATCGACTTTAATAAACGCGAAATTTTCATCACCACATAAAAACTTTAATTTTTTATTCAACACACTCGTACTAGCACATTTAAATATTAAACAATGGATGAGCCGTTACCTATAGAGATTTTACCGTCAGATGATTTTGATCAATGCTACAAACTAGTACGAGCTTTGCGACCTATGTATTTAGCAGCAGGGGTCGGCTGGGATGCTAAGCACAAAAAATCCGAAATGGCAGAGGAAGGAATGGAATATATTCTTGTAAAAAACGATGATACTGTTACAATAGATGCATTCGCCTGCTATATAAGAGATACTGAAGAAGATAACGAAAGAGTAACTTATCTATATGAACTTCATGTTACAAGAGAGAAACAAAATCAAAGACTTGGGCATCAGTTATTAGCAAAAGTTATGGATTTAAGTGTTGGAATAGTGATGTTAACAGTTATGAAAATGAATTTTAAAGCTATATCATTTTATGAAAAATTTGGATTTAAATTTATAGAAGGTGAAGAAGATCCATTTGAGGGGACTAGGTTTGGTACAAGAACAATGGTATGGAGAAGAAATGAACTAAAACAATGAGAATGAATAGAGTTAAAAGATGCATTCAGTTTCAAACTCGATTGTTTCGATCCTTGATACCATCCAACCTGATACTGCATGGGTATTGTTCATGTTTTTGTCATCATGATCGTATTCAAACTTTAACGCAGGGTGACTAGGTCGGCCCAATCTGACAGCAAACCCCAAGCCACAATAATTCTCATATGGCAAATATCTCCATGATAAACAAGTATCAAACATATCACATGCAGCCATACACATATCTGGTGAATCATAGGGTCGATTGTTTCTAGATTCTGGGTAACCTAATTGGTAGTCTTTGTACTTTGAAAAAACAATATCCCTAGAGTTATTATCCCAATCTTTTTTCTCTGGTAAGATATAAGGTGAATAAAAATCTTGGTAAATATCTTTATATAAAATCGGATTTTTATTGGTAATTCTTTCATATTCATATAGTCGTTCAATGTCGTGGGGTGTAGTATGATGGAATGATATAATAGGTAAACACCAATTGGCTTCAGTAACCTGAACATCCCAAATTGTATTACCTTGAAACGAAGTCTCTCTTAAATCTGGTGTATTGCCTCTTAAAACTTGCTCATCATGAGGTCGATCAAGATTATACCCGTTAGTTGCATTTAAATCAGCCAATTGTAATAACATTAACGCAACCATCATATCCCCACAACAAGATTGAATTGTGATATTCTCAATATTCTTTTCAATATTTGAAAACTTACCAATTGTTATATCTAATGCATTTCTACTAATAACAACTCCACTACCACCATGCGCAAATCCCAATGGTTCTCCATGAATTGCACTACCAATATACCATGGCTCATTCGAATCAAATCTTTTTAAAAAATCAGATAAATTGTCCCAGAAAAAATATGTATCCGCATCCATCATTACAAACCATTTGATATGAGCTGGTGCATTATTATAAGCATGAATTAACATTGGTACATTTTTAAATCTATCCAAATCCCATGCATAATTTGGTTGAGCTTGAGAATAATCATAAACTCCATGATTATCATGTAACCATTTCTGAATCCTATAAGTTTGGAATTCAGGTACTCTATCCATAACATCTTGACTTATATTTTCTAAAATATCAATAACTTCATACCCTGCTATACTCCCTGGTGCATCACTATAAATTGCGAAATTCGAAACTCTAGTTAAAGTAGTTAGTAAATGTATTGGTAATTTTGACCATAACTCACTACCACCTGTTTTGATTAATAAGAAAACATCATCATGATTATCAATATAATTTGATATTAAAGGTTGTTTCAAATATTCCCCAATACTTCTGAACAATGATTTTTTTGGTAATTTGGGTCGTAATGTAGATTTTTTAAATGTTGGTTCGAAACTATCTAACGATCTCCAACTTTCTGTTGATTCATATCTTCTTATTCCTCTTTTCGGATCTGTTTCTTGAAAATTCAGAATATGTGGCTGATTGTTAAGAAGATTTGCCGTGTAGTAATAGTATGTATAAACTATTGTCATCATTGTCAGTATCAGCACCACAACAACCCCATTTTTTCTTACTGATAGTATTCTCATTTTTTGGTATATTATAAATTATGATTTAATCTTTGTCGGAAGTGACAGGTAGTGAAGATTAAAAAATGAGTAAGGATATTAGAAGTTGAAGACATTGATCGAACATAGCTCTCTATTTTGCGGAAGATGGTTTGAAGTAGCTGAAAAAATCAGGGGTCTCATAGTTAATTATTATGGCAAGGCCCACGAGTTTTCGAAACTGAGTATTCCAATAGTTACTTCCCAAGTATATTGATATTTTTTTATCCCAGAAGTATATATTATATAATTGGTACAAAGATTGCAAGGATGTGTGGACCCTTACTAAGATTTCATATAATCCCAGGCTCCTACTAATTAATTGTTCTACTCTGTTTATTAACAGGTATTAATTATTATACTTTCAACAGTACCTAATAATAATATGACTTGTCGCACTTCTATATCAGGTCCACTTAACCTTCTATCGTATTTTTGTTTCTTCTGCATATGTAGTTTGAACTGTAAAATTATTTTGTGGTTGGTAGGTAATTTTGGTGTTTGTGCGGTATGTCCGTTTGAGGACCAAAAAATTATCTATCATGCATGATGCTTTGGTTTACGCGTGCTAACAATCTACACCGCTACTACTATATGATACTTGAATCTACAAGCCGTGCGCTAAAGAGATCATATTGTTTGGTTTGATGAGTACTTAGTCTTTATATTTTTGTAACAGAATTCTTCACTTACTCATCTTGATTGAATATAATATTTAATTTTAATCCTCCTAGTCATTGCGAATTTGATATATTATAATTACTTATCAGATTATTGCCAGTACAACATTTAAAACACAAATTTCTCACAAGTTATGAGCCAGAGTTTTGGGAGGTTAAAGAGTTAATCCATCATCTTGGGAGTTAAATTTCACGTGTGATTGTACAGAACTGCTTGAAACTGGTGAGGACGCCGTACTCAGCTTAAGAACAGCGGATCCCTTAAATTTAATTAAGGATTTTTGAAATTAACCTGAGACAGTACGGCTGTGCAGATAACTGCTTGGAAGAGATCGGATGGCTCAGTTAATTGGAAATTCTGACAGGGGGGTTTTTTCACCAACTTTTGGGCCCGCGAGCCTGGGAGTTAACCATGGCCATTATCGTGATTACACTCTACAAGGGTGCACCAAGTTTGGGATCCACGTATCAGCTTGAAGCTATGTATACAAGTTTGATGTCAACGAGCAATTTACTCTACGAGTGCGTCTCTGGATCTTTTCTTTTATACGGCAGGATGAATACCAACAAGTATGATTATTAAAAGGACCAAATCTTACTTTCACCAGGTAGGTCTGATCCAAAGCTTACTAATTATAGTATACAGTAGAATCAAGGCTGCCCATCGCTGAAAATTTGTCATCATTCCATGCAAACATGGCAGACAATATATGGTTAATTAATTATTAATTTTGATATCAATTAATCAGTCAATTACTGGTTAGAATTTTCTTAAATTACATATAGATAGTTAGCTCTATTTGAAATATAACGGTTTTTAGCTCAGGATCTAATAATAAATTCAATTATCATTGTACGTAAATTGTACATGCAACTAAGCCTAAGATAATATGGTATGATACATACTATATATAGGTATACATGTAGTACGATCTATCGAGGCTGCTCGTTAAGTGCCATTTTAGTGGTACCACCGATTGAATTTCCGGTGCTGACACCATTAATTTAGAATGGTATTATATATGCCATCAACGGTGTATTGGATATTGGTAATGGATTAAATATACTTCAGCCTTATAAAGGGGTTTATAGATCCCTAAAAAAGTGGCTACATATGTCGCAAATTTTAACATTATAAGATAAAGAGAAACTTTGATATAGATATTTATGTCAAGCATTGGAGGAAAAACCCATATGTATGCATGTATATATTAACCACTTTTAAATACACCAAGCCCCTGATTTCCAATTGTAAGAATTTAAACTAATGTATATGCTATAGCTATATATATATAGGTAATCTATTATTTTTAATAAGTATTATATTAACTATAAGAATTCTAATATATATGAATGTGAAACAATTAATCTGGATGTAGTAACCTCTATAGGATATCGACTGCGTCAAAGTGTTGACTGAAAAAAATTATGAAATTTAAATTTAATTCTGAATTGCAATTGATGGTACCAGCAAGCTGTTTTGGCCTAATTTGACAATCTAAAGCTCTACTTATAATTTTTATTACAATATACCGCTTGAGCAATTTAAAATTATCATAGATGCAATAAATAACCCATCCTGCATGAAATATAATAAAAGGTGTACTAGCTATATATCGAAATTACAATCTACTACTGTATTTATATTTACATATATATCAATATATCCATATATTCCAGGCTAACAGTCTAATAGAGATTAATATATCAAATTGTACGCTTGAATATTAATAATTTTTCTACTCTTAGTTATATATAATTTATAATATCTATAGCTAATCAGCCATGGCAAAAAGCTTATTAAGCTGTAGCTTGAACAAGTTAGATGAAACATCACTTCTAGTACCTAGGTCATTATTAGAGTTTTGTATGTATGGTTCTATCCAATTGTTAATTAGCAATGCCATTACTTAACAATAAATGATCAAAAGCTATTAATTAATAATAGCTACAAGTTTGTCCTGGCTAACTTATTGGTTTGAAATTACACCGATTCCATATATAGCTCACTTTTGTATACCATTGCAAAAACGATAATATTAATTGTTTTTGTAATTAAAAAGCCTAATGAAAATTTACAATATTGATATGGGAATTTGCTGACCGGTGGCTAGTCATAGATGAGTTTAAACTGCCATAGCATCTAGTATATAAAGATAGCTGCAGTATGCTATAGCTATTTAATTCGTTTACACAAGCTTAAGATGATTATTTGAAGTTTTTGATATATAAAATAACTGAACCTTAAAAGTCTGGATTCAATATTTTGCTATAACTTAATGATATAGATACCAATTCGAATAGCAGTTTATTCATATACTTCGCAAATAATATCCTGACTGTCATCGTATAATACTTGCGACAAATAAATATTATCAATCAAGTTTAATTACAGTCCTACAGTATACTTATAACCAAGTTACAGTATACTTTATCACTGTTCTACGTACTGTACATTAATTAGCCCAGTTATAGCTTAGTAACAGTGCGCCGAACATTTGGAAGAATCATGTTTTAGATTTGGTTTTGGAGGGTGTTTTAACGAAATGACGACGCATCCACCCGTGCGAGGTGTATGCGGTACCCGCGGGTCGTCTCCATCGTGATAGGTAGATTTCACAATCAGTTTAGAAACAGCACCACAGCTCTAGCCACGTTGAGGTTAAGCAGATTTGAAGATCTTTTGTATCCTACGGATACTATATATATATAGTGAGCGGTGGTAATCATTTTTAAGGTAAAACGCACCAGCTGAGATCATGCTTGCAGGGTATGACTGTTGCTTCTAGAAAAAAAGGTTAAGCATGCTAAGGGCATATGCATTGCTTAATTAATAATTAACAAATTTAAAAGGCCAGAATTAAACTTATCCATACAATCAATCATATGAGATGGACTGAGCAGTGCAGTGACCATCAGTTGTTGAGCCCCTTAAAAATTCCCCATCATCATATATATGTATACTGTAAACGTATTTAGACTTAAATGGGTAATTGAACTTTCTAAAAACTTATCTCTCCATGTGTATAATGGTTGTAGACAAAAAGCTATAGATTGATTGGTTGTATTGTTTAAACGTGCGCATTTGTGCACTATATATATGGATGTCGCAATACATTGACCTCAAACTTTATATTTAACAAGCCGTCTATAAAGCTTGATAATTTCATTGATTATAACGACTACAAGCAATAATTACTTGTATTATCGAGCTCTTTATAATGGAGATAATAATTCAATACAATGTATATATATATATATTGCAATTAGCACACATATACAGTTTATTTTGATCTCTTTAAATAGTAAAATGCTCTTCATTCTTTCTTCTTCTTTCTAAACTCACGACGATAGCTAAAAAATATATATAAAACTTTGAATCAGTATATCTGCGTCGACAAGTTGTCTACAACATTACCTAATCACCAAAAGTAAACAACAACAAAAAAGCTAGCTCGCTCAATCTAATTTAAACTTTTATTAAAGGTACCCAAGAGTCTTTGCAACGGTATTGCTCGAGTACAAATTATCATGGTATAATTCATAAACTCGACACATTCGGGGGCCCAACAAACTTTTGAATACTAAGTAGTTGTATTATAGTCTGTAAATAGAATACTTAGAATAATTGTAGAATTAAAATCTAAAATCTTGAACACCAGATACCAAACCATCCAAGGAGTTTTCATTATAAGATAAATAAACTCGGGTCAAACTTTTCAAGCACAGCTTAAATTTTGTCCTGCATCAATACCAATCTAGATACATACATTTGCACTAACTTACTAAAGTGTAATTGCAACAAACAACAAAACTGTATTTTTTAGCTCACTCATATATCTCCTTTTTCTCACTCTGTCGATTTTTTTGTTTTATTTTTGGGTTCTCAAAGTCAATCATAATTAAATAAAAAAAAGCCAAATTTCTGCTGGCGAGATATTTGCTCAAGCGCTTCTAATCTCTTCGGCACCAATTTCTTTCAAGCGTGTTTGAGATACCGTAGCAGCAGTGGTTCAAGCAGAGTTAATTTTTTTATTTTGTTAAAAAGTGCGCTCTTTTTTTTTTTTTTCCAACCATCTCATCTCCACTTTCACTCATTCGATCATTTATTTGGAACTTTCATCTATCATCAAAAAATAGTAAAAAAAAAACCCTGGCTATTATTCAACCATTTTGCTCACTTTTTTTTTTTAAATAAAAAACTAACTATACACACTTTTGAAGCATTATCAGTATTATTATTAGCTACCATCCATCATTTGAAAGTCACCCTTCCGCTCTTTATTTTCTGTACTATTAATAACTGCTAATAATAATACCCAAGGGCTTCCAAAAAAAAAAAAAAAAACAAATTAGAAAAACTAGGACGAAAACGAGAAACTCTTTAAAGAAATTCAAACACTGTACATTTTTTTTATATCATACTAACTAACACTTACTAACAAAAAGATTTATTTGCATCAGATCTTCTTGGATTAAATTTATTCAACAGATCTTTACTAGAACAAGTGGTTATTCTAATAGACTATTTATACAAAAAACCAAGATACCCCCCAAAAAAGCCATATTCATTGTTTCTAATACCACAATTAAAGTTTATTCTCAACAAGAACTGTAGACAACAAAAAGAATAATCATAAGGAAAAATTTCATTGACACCTTTTCATTCAAGAATTCAACCAATCTTATAAGAAAAGGATCTGGCAAAAAATTTCATCTTCTGCTCTTTCACTTTTTTTTTTTAATCACTAAATTTCATAACCATTCATCATAATTGTTGTAGAACAATACTAACAAAATTCAGCCAAGTAATTTTTTTTATTCAAATGAAGCATTGATTATGATGGAACCTACTTCTTCAAATCATTTTTCATCATTATCTGTGGACTCATCAAACAGTGGGGACCCATCCTCGGAACCGACTACGCCGCCACCACCAATGGGTGCTAACAATAATCATCAATCGAACCATTATGTTCAGCAATATTATCAGCCATCCAATCAATCAAATATTAATACTCCATTGAAAACTAGACACCAAGCTACAAACTCTGTTGGTTCTGTTCCATCAATGCCAATTAACTCTCAAAATTATCAATATTTTTCACCAGAATTTGCGCCATCATCTCAACATTATAATAATGCTAGTAATCAGATATTCATGAATAACAATTTTGATCAACAAAACTTACCACCACCACCTCAACCATCCTTTGTTAACAGTAATAACAATTATCAGCAATCATTCCCAAATAGTACTAACCATATAACCAAACCTTCTAATGGAGCTATTCACCGATATAGCAACAGCTATGGTGGTACTCCCCAAGCCTCATTGAATGGTAATAACTTTTCATCAAATGATCCAATTGATGATTTATCCTACGATCTTAGTATGTATAATCTAAGAAGAAGAAACCTTGGACAGCCAACATTACAACAACCACAACTATCACCACTACATTCAACAACATCAGCAACAGCTGCTCCTAATAATAATACCCGTCACCAATCATCAATGTCTTTTGATTCATCAATGAACAATCAATCTAGGTTTTTTAATGCAAGTAATAATACCAATAACGCTATGATTTATAATCAACCACCACCATCACCATTACCAACAAATGTTCAATATGCTTCACCAATGAGTAATAACACTTTACCACCATCACAAATTATCCAAGGCAGCCAAATCTTGCAGGCAGGTTCTGCTGCTGATGGGTTTCCAATCTTAGTTCGAAGAAATTCTAATAATCAGCCAATTCAAAATTCTGTATTAGAAATTGACGGAACTAGTAATGATTTGACACCTCCACCAATGTATTCAAATAGCTCTCAGCATCAAAGAAGAGCTCAATCTATGAGTGGTACAGCATTATATGCATTTGAATCCTCACCAAATTATACCTTTAATGGTAAAAATGATACTAGTCCAGCTGTTAATACTAACAACATCAGCCCATTTACTTTTGAAGGTTCGGGTTATTTTCAACAGCCAGTTAATTCAAACTATCCAATCACTCCAATGCAACATGCCAACCACCATTCTAATCATTCATCATCAAATAACTCAATTTCTCTGCAGCAACCACCACAAATGATTTCTCAACAAGGTATATCTCAGCCAAGTATTGCGGTATCACCAGCTTCAAATATGACACCATTAGCTGGTATTACAACACCCCAAACTCCAACCAATCAACAAGCACCAACTCAACACCAGCAGGCTACAACATTAGCCCAAACAGTTAATGGTCCAATTTCTGTTGCTTTACCAAATACTGTTCAGGTATCACCACCACTACCAACTCAAAGAATAAACAATCAACATGGTAATAATAATAATAATAATAAAATTCAAGAAACCAAATCAATGTCTAATTTGCAATCTAAAGAACCTCAATTAAATCACCATCGATCTTCTGCTTCTTTGCATCATAATGGTAATAGCAATAATAACAATAATAATAACCATCCTGTTAAAAATAGACATTCTAAAGGTAACATGAAGAAAAACAACAATAACAATAACAATAATAGTCCATCATCTGATGAAACTAGGTATGCTAATATGGATTTTAATACTTTGATTGGTGATTTGTATTCATTGTGTAAAGATCAACATGGTTGTAGATATTTGCAAAAGAAATTGGAAGAAGATCGAAATGAATTTTTTGGTCCAATTTTTAATGAAACTAGAGCACATACTGTTGAACTAATGACTGATCCATTTGGTAATTATTTGTGTCAAAAATTGTTGGAACATGCTGATGATGAACAGCGAACATTGATGATTGAAACTGCATCACCACAATTGACTACTATTGCTTTAAATCAACATGGTACTAGAGCATTGCAAAAGATGATTGATTATATTACATTACCACAACAAGTTGAATTTGTTACTCAATCATTAAGACCAAATGTTGTTTCATTGATTAAAGATTTGAATGGTAATCATGTTGTTCAAAAATGTTTGAATAAGTTTGATAGTGATGACTGTCAATTCATTTTTGATGCTGTTGGTCGGCATTGTGTTACTGTTGGTACTCATCGACATGGTTGTTGTGTATTACAAAGATGTATTGATCATGCAAGTGATAATCAGCGGGAGGATTTGATCACTCAAATTATTGATCACGCATTGGATTTAGTTGAAGATCAATATGGTAATTATGTTGTTCAATATGTTTTGGATTTGCAGATTCCAGAATATAATAATCCATTAATTAAAAAATTATTTGGATGTGTTGTTCGGTTGAGTACTCAAAAGTTTTCATCAAATGTTATTGAAAAATGTTTGAAGTTGGGACCAGCTGATTTTAGTAAAATGTTCATTGAAGAATTAATTCAATGTGAACAATTTGGTGATTTGCTGAGTGATAGCTATGCAAATTATGTCATTCAAACTGCGTTGGATGCAACTGATCAAGATACAAAAATCAAACTGGCTAATGCAACCAAGCCTTATGTATCATTGTTCAAAAATACACCATATGGTCGAAGAATTCAAGTTCGAATTCAACATATTTTTGATCATATTAAATAATTACTATTTTTTTTTTTATATTGTACAGTGTATCATTTATTCTGTTTTATTTATATTATTGTCAGAGAGAAACAATTCAAAAGAACAACATCGCGTATAAAGGTGGAATTTTTTATTATTATAATTAAGTTATTGTGAATGGGGAACAAAAAAAAAAAAAAAGGAAGACAGAAGTCTCTACAAAATTTTTATTTATTATTTTTATATATATTTTTTATTAATGCATTATTCTATTATTTTTATTTTTATTATTCAAGATTTTTTTCTTTTCTTTGTTGCTTAATGTAGTGATTCTTTTTGTACTAATTTGACTTGTACATTCCAATCCTTCTCATTGTGTAGATATGCATTCTAACGAGTCTAGTTTGCGCGTTATAGTATACGTAAACCGCCGCAGTGATTGAAAAAACCTCGAGCCGCATCGTTGGAAATCTAGGAGTAGCTTTGCCGCGCTTAAGTTGAGGATCATTTCTCAGATCGACACTCAATTGTATTTTTAGAGAAAGTTCTTACATTTTTTTCAATATTTCATAAAACCAATTAATAAATAATATGCTGATAATTGGCAGTGTGACAGATGTGATGATTGCTATAGCACTCAGGGAATCTCCCGGCAATTGAAAGTGTAAAGTTGCAATATTGTTTTGATCAATTTTTAAATAAAAAGATCTTTTTCTTTTCCAATCTGATCGATTAGTTACTGTACATAATAGAATTAACTATTAACAGTTACGCGTTTAAATTTTTATAAACATTCAGGAAGATCTTTTTTTTTTTTTTTTTTTTTTTTTTTTTTTTTTTTTTTTTTTTTGTTTTTTTCTCGACAATATATACATTTGCATCGTTCAGTTGAAGTTAAATAAATACAGTACCCGCACAAAACACAACACAGATTATAACCAAGGTTATTATTTGCAAATTGTAAGAAAACAGAAAAAACGATTAATACTAATAAGATAGATAATTTCACTCACAGCAAATTGTTGTAGACTCCGTGAACTGAGATGATACCATTAAGTAGTAGCAACCATGGTGACAAAGATCAAATCCAAGAATCGATTCAACAAGAAATTCTCGCATATCAATCATTATACCTTAGCAGTACCGTAATAACTACCATATCCGACTCATTAGATAACGATTTTGTTTATAAAATATGGGACCATGCGACAAAGCGGCAAGAAGATCAGACAGTTTTAATAGTAGACAATGATACAGATAATATTATAGAACAATTTGTTAAGCAATTCCCAGCTATTCATCAAAGCGAGATTATTAATAGTAGCAGGCTGTTGAATCCATTTCATGTTAGTTTAAGTCTAGGTTTGGATGACAATGGTAATGTTGAATGTGCAAGTTTTATGTGTAAAGGTGTTGAGACTATTGAAGAAGTTTGGAGTTCGACCTTGTGGCAAAGCTTTTATAAAACTATAACGGACAAAGAGCGAAGTTTTCTATCAACCAAGAAAGATTTTTCAAATTATGATAGTGTTAAAAGTAGTTGCAGTATCGGTGATTCTTTGTGGCGGAAATCTTTGAAAAATAGTGGGATTAAGAAATTACAAATTCGTGAGTTATTAACAGCTATTAGTGGGATTATGTTAATGGGTAATAACTCAGATAAAGATTTTGAAGAAAGTTGTGCCATGTTAGGGATACAACCTACAGTTTTGAAATCTGATCAATTGATTATCTCTTTATATAACAGATTGATTGCAAAATTTGTTAATTGTGTTAATGAATCAGTTAGCAATATTTTGAGTAAAAAATTCGATGATGGGGTTAGTAATGTTTCGAGTTTAGTATCTTTAGTTCAATTGGATTGGTACCGTTACGATAGTAGACAAAAAGTGATGCATGTTATTTTTGATGACGATTCTATGTTAAATAATGAAATGATTAATGAAGGACTATCAGTGCCAAGATGTCCCAAAGGATTAAATACTTTAATACCACAAGAAAATGATTTGATATCTTTAAATATACCCGAATTGGAAAAAGATTCGATATTGAACCATGGGTGGAGTGCGCCACAAGATGTTGATTTCAATGCGTTAATCGTATCATCAAGAGTTTGGACTGTTTTAAAAATACCTAATGAACGGCAATTAAGATTCATTATAAGAGATTGGAGGTTTGATGAGATAGTATTAAGAGCAAGTAAAATCAATTTCACAGCAGATTTTGAAATTGAAGAGTTTTTCAAAAGGTATTATGCGGAATTATTTGGTGTAGATTTATTATCATTGTCCTCTTGGGCAATGGAAAGAGGGTTTAATGTAGGTGAATTTTCAATTGGTAAAGAAAGAATATGGATTAGTGAAACCTGTTGGAGATATTTAGAAACTAAACGAAACAGTGGTCATTCTCCATTATTAGAACAAGAAAATTTTGAAGAACCAATTGTTACTGATAATTTTATACCAAAAGAAACTCAAAGTTTAGTTGATGGACCAAGAAATCAAACTATTTATGATGATGTTTTTGAAAAATTTGATTATTTAAATCATAATAATGATATCGAAAAAGTTAGTGCACCTACTATTGATACCCCGGTTGATTATAGACGCCGATTATGGCTATTGATTGTATGGTGTTTTACATGGATGGTACCAGATTTTTTCTTAAAGTTAGGGTTAAAGGATTCAAAGAGAAGAATAGCATGGAGAGAAAAATTTGCTATTTGTATGATTATTTTTTTCATCAATGGGATTGTAATATTTTATATGATTGCAATGAGTAAACTATTATGTCCTAATTATGATCATGTTTGGACTAGTAAAGAGGTTAGCACACATCAAGGTGATGATGATTTTTATGTTTCAATTCATGGTGAAGTTTATGATATAAGCAAGTTTTATAAATCACAACATAGTGATGCTAGTATTAAAACCACACCAGATCTAATGTTACAATTCGCAGGTAAAGATTTAACTAATCTATTTCCAAAACCATTACAAGTATTTTGTGGGGATTTAGTTAAAGATGATTCTGTTTGGTTAGAAAGTAACAACACTGTTTACTTCCCTCAAGCTATTCATTATACCGGTAGTTATAAAAATCCATACCAACAAAGTAAATTAAATAAACTAACATGGTATAAAGATGTTTTGACACCAAAATTAAAACAATTTTTGAAAGGTGATTTAGTTGTTAAAAAAAAAGATTTTAAAAAGAAAGGTAATGATGGTAATAATTATTGGGCATTGTTAGACAATAAAATCTATGATCTAACTGATTATTATCATACAGTTGACTTATATCCAATAGACAGGTATAAATTTTTGAATTCTGATTTAAGTGATTTATTTGTCAATAATGCAGGTGAAGATATTACAAAAGAAGTTTCAAAATTGAAATTATCACCAACTGAATTGGAGTCTAACCTAAACTGTATTAAAAATGTATTTTATGCTGGTAAAATTGATTTTAGAGATGATATTCAATGCCAATTTAGTAATTATATGATGGTTGCAATTGCTGGGGTACTAGGAACAGTTATTTTAATTAAATTTGTTGCTGCATTTCAGTTTGTTGGTCAAAAAACCACCGCTCCAACTCAAAACAAATTTGTTGTATGTCATGTACCTGTTTATACTGAAAATGAAGAAGAAATTAGAAGAGCTGTTGATTCTTTAACTGCATTAGAATATCCTAGTGAAAGAAAACTATTATTTGTTGTTTGTGATGGGATGGTTGTAGGTCATGGTAATGATCAACCAACTCCCAACATTTTATTAAGGATATTGGGTCGAGATGTTGATGATAAAACACCAAAAAAGGCTTATAAAGCAGTTGGAGATGGGTATATGCAATTGAATTATGCACAAGTTTATAGTGGATTATATGAATTTGAAGGTTCTTTTGTACCTTATATTGTAGTAATTAAAACTGGTAACGAAAATGAGTTCACCAAGCAAGGTAATAGAGGTAAAAGGGATTCACAACTATTAGTAATGAATTTTTTTAATAAAGTTTGTTATCGAACTGCAATGAATCCTTTAGAGTTGGAATTATTTGATCAATTGAATAATGTCATTGGTGTTGACCCAGAATTTTATGAATATATTTTTATGGTTGATGCAGATACCTCAGTTGCACCAGATTCTTTGAATCGATTAGTATCTGATTGTGTTTCAGATAAAGAAATTGTTGGTATTTGTGGTGAAACTAAATTGGCAAATGAAGATAATTCTTTCTGGACAATGATGCAAGTTTATGAGTATTATATTTCACATCATTTAACCAAAGCTTTCGAGTCATTGTTTGGATCAGTTACTTGTTTACCTGGATGGTATGTATATATTTTTTGAAAATAAGAACAAGAGACAACTAACATTATAGCTTTTCCATGTATAGAATCAAAACAATTGATAATAAACCATTGATTGTAAGCAACCATGTTATCAAAGATTATTATGAAGTTGGGGTAGATACATTACATCAACAAAATTTATTATCATTGGGTGAAGATCGGTTTTTAACTACACTAATGACAAAACATTTTCCCAAAAAGAGGTATACTTTTGATCCATTTGCGATTGCATATACTACAGCACCTAATGAGTTCAAGGTTTTATTATCACAACGAAGAAGGTGGATTAATTCTACTGTCCATAATTTGGTTGAATTATTAAGATTAAGCCAAGATCAATTATGTGGGGTGTGTTGTTTGGGGATGAGGTTTTTTGTATTTGTTGATCTAGCAGGGACTATTCTATTACCAAGTGTTTGTATATATTTGGGATATTTGATTTATATTGTTGCAAGTCATAGTGGTGCTTTTCCATTAATTTGTATTATTACTTTAGGTGCAGTTTATGGGTTGCAAGCATTAGTATTTATTGTGAAAAGAGAATGGTCTCATATTGGTTGGATGATTTTTTATTTATTAAGTTATCCTGTTCATTCATTCCTGTTACCTCTTTATTCGTTTTGGAAACAGGATGATTTTAGTTGGGGTAAAACAAGAAAAATGAACATAGATTCAAAAAATTTATTACAAGCTGAAGAAAAAGAATTTGATGAAAAAAGTATTCCAAAAGTTTTATGGACTGAGTATGCTTTAATAAATGGGCTAAATGGGGCTTATAGATGGAACCAACAAGTTCAACCAATTAATGTAATGCAAGATACCCCTGAGTTTGTTGTACCACCACCACCACCACGTGCAATATCTCCACAGAAAACATTAACTGGTGATTTTGAAGAACATGAATTAAAAGAGCTCAAATCAGATGATCAAAGTAGTAGAGCTGATAGTATTAAAACTCGATATGAGAAAACTCAAATTGAAACAACTGTTAATGAGTTTTTAGAGTCATGTAATTTGGAATCAGTAACAATGTCTCAAGTGATATCAAGAGTTGAAAAAGTTCAGAATACTATACTTGATTCATCGCAACAGGAATTAGTAAGGAAACTAGTTGATGATTATCTAGATGATCATTTACTTTCTTAGAAACGTATATTTATTTTTTTTTATTGGTTTATTAGTAACATATTCTATTTTACATTATCAAATTTCTCTCTAATGATACCAATTAACCAGCCCTTGATTTTGGACCCCAATTTTCTGTTGGGTTCATTTGATATCTAACTAACTTACTCTTTCGAATTTTTTCCATTTCAACAGCTTTTTCATGGATATCAAAATTTACACTAATAAAAGGATCACTTTTATCCAAAATTTTCCAACCAGGTGAAGTTTCTTTAACATTCAATTTAATATTTTCACCCTTATGTTTTTTACTCCATGCTCTTGCAATATTCCAAATCATTGACCAAGGAGCATCTGTTTTAATACATGATCTTTCAATATGAGTATCAGAAACTTGATAACCAGCATTTAATAATGCACTTGACATTACAACTGCTGGTGGACAAGGTGCTTTAACAATTTTGGAAACATTTGGTACACTGAAAAATAATGGAATATCTTTCAATTCTTGTTTACACATTGTAACCATCCCTTCAATTCTTTGTAAAGTACCAAAACTTGATTTTTCACCTTTTTCAGCTTCTGATTTTTGAATTTCCAGGATTTTATCTAGAAATTCTTCATTATGAATAGGTCCTCCCCACATTGGACCACAAATATGAACTATTGACTCACAATGAGCACATTTATCACCATTAATATTAGTTGCAGCAGCTTGATGGAATTTTTTATTATCATTTTCTTTTCTTTGTGACATTTTACCTAAATATTGTGGGGTATCTGCACCACAACCTGAACAATGAGTAACTAACATTGTATTTGAATGATTCAATTTAACTTGCTGAGGTGAACTTTTAACTCTAATAAAGCATCGAACATAAAAATCAATTGATAAACACATTAATGGTTCAATTGCTTTACCATATCTAGCAGCTGCTTGAGCAGTCATATTTAAAACCAATCTTAAAGCAGTTTCTTTACATGCATCACTTGGTGAAGTAGTACCACCATATTGTGCAAAACATTTTTCTGGATAGGTATTACCAGCTAAAATTGCCATATCTGTACAAGTAACTAGTAATAGCCCACCATCAGCAACTGCTTGGACCCCAGCATCAATAAATGGGGCTGCTGAACCATAAGGATCTAAATCAACAACATGAGCTGCTTTTTTGCCACCTCTATGTTTATACATTAATAATGCTGCATCATCCTTATTTGGTACTATAATATCTTCAACTTTGTTATGTTTTGCATTCATATCAATTGAATCAACTGCATTTTGTGAAATATCGTTTGCAATAATTTGTCGGACTTTTGGAATTTCTTTTGCATATCTAACTGCTCTTAATCCTGTTGCTGACAATGCTTCAATTACATCAATAAAAGGTTTTTCTTCACCTTCAATATTACGTTTTTTATTTTTCTTTGATTGTTCATATATTTCTGTCCATGCTCGAATACCTATAGTACTAACATCTCGATTGAACTGTTGTACTGGGTTATAAAAAACTTTATTTTCTTTTGGATATAAAATACTCGCATGACCTTCAACTACTGTACTATATTTATCATGATCGTAGTCTCTTGTATCTAACTCGGGTTCTGAGGATGGCTTTGGGTTAGTAGATTCGTTAGTAGTAGACATTGCTCTTCTAATGTAGATAGGGGTGTTTACAACTTTATTAAGTTGTTTTGTTATTCGATTGAATCGGTTAATTTTTTCGCTATAGTTTGTTCAAACAAGTTTGATAGATTTTTTTCTGTTCATTGAATAAAAAAAAAAAAAATTTGATGAAAAAAATAAATCCATTTTTTTGAAATGCTCGTGCGGCTAAAATTTCATCAAATAAATTCCAGAATGCCGATCCGACGTCCTTTTTTTTTTTTTTTTTTTTTTTTTTTTTTTTTTTTTTTTTTTTTGGTTTTTACCTCAAGAAACCCTTTAACACGACACCACACACCATTAATTAATTGCTTGGTGGTAAAAAAAAATATTGGGACTTTTAAACTCAGCATTCAAATTGACAATTATTATACCCACTAGATAAAAGATTACAGAATAAACGAAGATAACAATGGCAGATATCCCGGTTGATGAGTTAATAAATGAGATCCCAGACTCCGTGTTAGACAATCAACCTGAAGATTTGTGGAGTGATAATGATTACGGCAGTGATGATAACGAATATGATGATGCACAAGCACAATGGGATGAATCTGTTGAACAATTAACAAAACTTGCCACTATGGTTATATTACCATTGGCTGGTAAATTCATGGGTAGAAAATTTGCATACAATTGTAAGTACAATTATTAGAGAGAGTTAATACTAATAAATATAGTATGGGCACGATATGTTGCATATGAAAATACTCTATAACAGATTAATATAGAGCATTAAAATATTTATATTACTAATTACTAATTTATATCAATTTGAACGTCAAAAAAAGGGGAGAAATAAAATAAAAATAAAAATAATGTCAATGAGAGAGGTATAAGTGTTAGTGCTGTTTCATTTAGCTTGTATCAACAAACTATCTAATTTTGTCGTTTCTTCGTAAATTAAAGATCTCGATAAAGTATCAATATCTTTAATTGTAGGACTTATAATAAACTTTCGAACTTTATCGTCCAGTTTTAATAAATATTCATAACATTCATGTGTAATTAAAATTTGATTTGCTTGATAATAAATAACCATTTTTCGTACCTGTTTAAAAGATTCAACTAAAGATTCAATTAAGCTTAAAAAAGTTTGATAAACATCTGGAATAAATGGCATATGGAAAATATTCAAATAATGGAATTCATGTCCATTAATTGTGAATGAATTATTATGATGATTATTTCCAAAACTTGAACTGACAGGTGATATTCTACTCCCCATTAACCCACTTGAACCTGAACTTGAGCTTTGAGATCTAGATTTCGTTGCTGTCAATGCATATATATCGTTATTGTTATTATTATTATCATGGTGATGACTTGTAGATTTCAATCTTGTTCTATTAAATAATCTTCTACCAACTCCTGCAATTCGATTCTTTGGTGTATTTTCTTGTAATCCAGCTAAAGTTTCATACTCTTTTAGTAAATGAACAAATGCTTTCAGATAATCTAATAATGAATCCTTATTTTGTTCATAGATTGATGTTAAAGATCCACCCAGATAAAAATAATTCAATGCATTTAATGGGGTATGTTGTTTATTATCATCCCAATATATCTGGTCAAAGTCCTGCTTTGACATATGAACTGTATTTAACCAACATAACGTTCCACCATGTCTATTTCTTGTTAGTCTTTATATATATTAATTACTCAATTAACTTTATAACTTTATTTCGAAAATAGAACAATTGAGATATTTATATAAACAAATTTCAAATTATTCAAATAAACATAATTATCTATTTCCGGGGGATGGTAAGGATTAAAAAAAAGAATCGAGAATGTAAAAAGGTTTCAAAATATGCGTACACTCTTTTTAGATAATCTAGCGATGATACGCGTTTGTCAATCACATCTAGAATGTTGGTATTATAAGGCATGTCGTCGAATTGTCAGATACCTTTTTGTTCTGATGTCGATTGATCAGTCCTGTAGTTGTTTCTATAATAAATTTGGAGATATTGATGAAGTAGTATTGAAAAATTCCGTATTTATTAAAAGGAGAAGAAAAAAAAAAAAAAAAAAGGGAGAAAAGAAAACGCAACTGCTTGAAAAAAGTTCTATGCTTGACTCGTTTAAGCTTTTCTAAGTATTCCATGCGGGACCGCGCGGTGGGTTTTGTCATCATGTCGGCGAATAAAAAAATAAAAAAATGTTTTGAATTTCAAACCCCTTAAAATAAAGGTTTTTTTTAAAACTGATATTGAATAATGAAATTTATGAATCATTGTTGATTATTCGTTCGTATTTTTCAGTTTTGTTTATCTTTTTATTTGTTTATTTATTTATCGTGTTGATCCGCCTCGATAACTTCTTCAACAACATCACCATATTTTGAAAGGTAATTTGTGAGATGCTGATATATGTGTTGTTGTTAGGGATTGGAGCACTATCGTTGTTCTTATTAATTACTTTATTTGGTCAATTACCACAATTCCAGTATGTATAATTATCGAATGCAAGTGAGCTAACAAAATTAGAGAATCATGGGTTGCAAAATTAAGATTGAAATTGTTGAATGTTTTGAATTATTTAAAATCTAAAGGGTTCTATCCTCATGATAAATTAATCAATTTCTGGAAATTTCATTTGGAAAAACCATTAAGATGGGCGATTCCAATTGGGTATATTCTATTAATGACAGCATGCTTTTGGTTTTTTGTAAAAGATGTTTATGATCGAGTTGTTTTAACAGAAGATAGTTGGCATAAATTTTTTATTCCATTTGCTATATCATTACCATATATTGCAACACCATTAGCAGTGTTTGTTAAACCAGGCCACATCACAAAGACAAATCACAATCAAGTTATGAGACTATTTGATTATGATAATTTATTATTTTTCAAAAACAATGAATGCTCAACTTGTAAAATGATTAAGCCTGCTAGATCCAAACATTGTAGCACATGTGGGTACTGTATTGCAGTTTGTGATCATCATTGTATCTGGCTAAATAATTGTGTTGGTTATTTAAATGCCAAATGGTTTTTATTTTTTGTTTGGCAAAATACTTTTGTGTTGGGATACGGATTTTTATTAACTTTTAGCATTATCAGTTCAGAATCAACAAAGTTTGATGGTTGGTTTCCAATGAGATATGGTAAAGCAATTATAAAGAATGAAAAGAATAAAACGGCAGGCTGTTTGTTATTATTATGTTCAACGCTGGGAATAGTTGGGATGGCATTTTTCATTGAGCAGTTAAGATATATTTATTTAGGTGTAACTACTAACGAAACTTTGAAATGGGAAGATATTGGTGAATGTATTAAAGATGGGGATATGTATTTTTATGATCATCCAACAGAAGAATTGAGAAAAACGAGTCATGAATTGAATGAACCATCAATTGTATTACAAAAAAGAGGTGAACTTTTTAATAGAGAATTGGAAGTTGAAGAATCACGAAGAATTGAACGAGATCATTTAAAATTGAAACAATTAGATTCTTTTAGTCAAATAAATAACATTTATGATAAGGGTACTTGGGATACTTTAAAACAACGGCTATTTCCAAAACCATTGGGGTCATAAGTTTAATACTTAAAGTTCATCATCCTCACCTTCATTGTTGGTTCCAAACACTAAATTAAATAGTTCAATTGGTGCTTTCTTAGATTCTAATATTTCATCTTTATCAACATTAGTTTCAAAATCGTTATTATTATTTTGAAACTTTGCTGCTGATGATGATGATGATGCCACTACATCTGATGTGGTCCCAATAGTATGGCTATGATTACTAGAGGGTGCGGCGGGATCTTCTCCTTTCATATCACTAAGCTTTGATATAACACCAAACCTTTTATAAATCAGAGGATCAAACTTATATTCCTTTTCTCTAACAAATTTATTCTTACTGGCTGGAGTAGAAGCCGGAGTTAATTTATCTAATGTAAACATAGATGCCATGATACTACTTTGCATACCATTACTATCATTTTTTGCTTCTTCTGTAGTACTATTTTGCCCTGGTTCTTCGTTTCTATCAAATCGTCTTTTCTTTCTGATTTTTGTATTTAGTTGTTCTTTCTTCTGCCAATTCTCGGGAACCTTAATCTTAGGTATCTCAACCTTCGGTACTAAAAACTCATTCATCAGCTCAAACCCAGGTAATGTATAAACCCCATCTTTACATTTCACATTTCTAGCACCTTTAAATTTATCATTATTATTATCAATATTAGAAGTTGACAGCCTCTTTGCTTTAAACTGATGCTTCGACCCTACACGTTTCTTTATTGTCAGCTTTGGCAACTCATCCTCTTCCAGATTGTTTTCATCTTCATCTTCTATAATAGCCAATCTACTCCTCTTTTTAGAATTTTTCTTAAATGACTGCACTTCACTACCCAAACCCAACTTTTTATTGCTTGATTTGTTGTCAAGGCTTTGTACTTGCTTAATGTCACTGTTATTCTTATTAAACCCAAGCTTATCTACTAAATAATGTCCTATACTTTGTTTGCCTGATAGCAACCTCGCAATAGCATCAGGCTCAGCATATGCATCACATAAACCCAGCTCAATCCGATCTTCTAAGTCTAATTTATCCTCATCATCCATAAAATCCTCCATTGATTGATTGATTCGAATCTTTTCAGCATCTTTGCTTGATGTACTGTAAGATTTAGGAGCCCAACCTTCTTTTGATCCAACTGTATTGTAATACCCTGCAGAAAACCCACCTTGCCAGGCTCCTCGAAAAGCTTTTCGGTTAGGTTTATCTGTTTTTGAAGTTTCTGTGTATCTGATTAATGGGGTTCCATAGTACATTATCTCATCTTGGTCTAGTAACTTAGTATGTGTATTTGTTATATTGATGAGAAAGTTTGGTGTGGTGAAAAAATTATTCTGTACAAATCCGGGGAGGCACTCCTTTGGCCCGACGTTGGGAGTTTGAACACGCGTTTCGCATATATTCAGAAACGCGATACCCATAACAGAATATAACTTTTCTCTATGATACCTAGCTACTGCAATAAAAAAAATTTAGAACCAATTAAAAGAATACGAATGACTACTGTAGTTATGAGTACACAATCATTTAATACTTGAAACTAAGAAATTAAATCAAGTTACAATTTAAAATAACAATTTAAAGCAAAACCGGAAACAAAAAAAACAAAAAATAATGGGATTTTTGATTCTAACAGCGTTTATACGAAGTCCATAATTATTAATTTCACTAGAGTTTTTCAAAAAACCCGAATGAAATTGCCGATCTTATGAGAATTTTGGTTAAAAAATAAGAGCACAGACGATGGAAGCAAATTTCAGTGCTAGATCCGTAGCATATTTATAAAAAAATAAAACTATTTTACATAATATCTAATAAGATATTGTCATCATTATGGTCATGATTGCAATTTAATTCTGATTTATTCTGAGGCTACTAATCAATTGTTAAGTGTACAGTAATTAAGGAGGATTCTTTTATTTTTTAGTAATATTTTCAGTCAGTGATGGTAAGTAAAAAGCTCAAAGAACTTTAAAACTTGTTCAGTGGGAGGGACACTTACAAGGTTGAGGGTATGAATAATACTGCAGGTGTAATCAACAGCTGCAACTATAGTACCATATCTATGTTGGAGTATTGAAAGCAGCATTCTGATGTGAAATCTTCGAATGATCAGCTTAATTGTATAACTTAAGATAACGTTGTAAAGCTCTGGAAATAATGAACTAGTTTTCAGCTATCAGGCTACTGGTAAAGACCATAATGTATTCTTGCGAGTTGGTTAACAAATTATTCTCAAAAGATCGGAATGGTTTGGTTCTTCTCAATATATCACCAATTGTTCCGAAAATAACTGCTAAAGCAAATTTAATAAATTAATATATATATATATAATTATTCTTAATTTTCTGTTTTCATATGCATGCAACTAATAACATTGAGTCAAAAACCGACTATCTACAGATTGTTATAATGGCTTGAACTAACCATCTTAATGAGTCTTTCCATAGTTTTTATCAATCATTTTTACAGAAAAATTTCAGTTCGTGAATTTAAACAGGTATTATTAAGGCTATAATCACAGCTACTATTCCTGGCTGAAATGTGCAAAACTCATATATGTATTATAGGCCCTACCTACCTGACCCAATGCACAGGTCTCGAATCTCTAATATCAGTAGACAAGCGATTAACTCCATTGGTTGTGGTTAAATTAAAAAACTTTAAACGTTTATGAGTATCACCGCGTTTCAGGGGAAACATCAGATTAATTTGCATATATATGTATCATATATTTTAGGTGCATGTTAAGGGCCCTTATTGCATTAATCGTATCAACCACATTTCGTCTTGCAAACTGTCTTTGACTCAACTTGTACAAGTATGTCATTGGAATGTATACTATAGAGATTTTTGATAGTAACTAATTTGAAGAATGAGATTTATAGGTTTTCTTCATTTATTACAAATTGCTATTAGTTATACTTAAGCATTACTGGTTTTACTGTGTCTAGTTTTAGCTTAATATCATGAACTTTGAACTTAATTATATAACTTTACTTTTTGATTTAATACTCATTAAATTAATTAAATTTTATAAAAACCTTTCAAAGCTAGCAAGTTCCCACCCTCTGGTATATCATAATACAATATACTTATACACTAAAAAAACTCCTAAGCAATTCTTGGAATATTAAGCTTGAATAATACATGGTTCGCATTATCTCAGTATAAAATTGGCATAATGAATGCTCAGAAACTTGAAGTTATTTTTTACTGAAACCGCAAACTGAAAAATTCAAAATAAAAATCTTCTCCTCAAGAATTATCGAATTCAAATTTCTTAAGAATGTTTACGACTGTATACATTACTTAATCAAACTAGTTACATTACTTATGAAGTAAAAAATATTATGATGACAAAGTTTCGTTGACTCCTTCAGAGTAAAACTTAACATTGAACTTGGCTATCTATATATATGATACAGTAAGTTAGAACAATGTCTGTGAGCTCATGTGGAAAATAAGAAAACAAAAATAGTTCAGATGATGCCCTGGCAACTGCCGGCAAACATTTCAACTGAACCGTTAAGATTACCGGCAGTTGTCCTGACAACCCCTGAAAAGCGGGTAAAAAGTTTAGCTGGGACCGTTCACTCACCGCAAATCAATGCATGAGCAATTCTAATAGGATATGTAAGTTTTTTTTTTTTCCTACCGAAGCAAAAATTGGTAAACATTGTGTCCCTGAAGTTTAAACATACACCAAAAACCATCACGAATATTTTCACAAAAACTTTACACAAATTATAAAATAATATTAAAGACGAAAAAAAAAAAAAAAAAAAAAAAAAAAATTATTTTGAAATTTTTTTTCCTTCCCGTTCATTCTGTTGCGAACTAATAAAAAAAAAATATCTAGTAGGAGTACTCGACATTAAAAACTCTCACCGAATACTTGGATTCTTCCTGTCAACAAATATGTATCAGTTGATGGATTTACCCAATGAGTTACTTGATGAAATAATCTCACTACTAGATAACATTGATCAGTTCAATTGCTTGATTGTGAATAAAAGGTTTTTTGATTTAGCATCACGATATATTTTTGAAGAATTTACGCAACTTGTTCCAATCTTTAAATACCATACAAATCATAAAAGATCTCGAAATCAAAAGAATAGAGGTATTGAAAGGATTAAACAGTATTATGCCAAAAATGTTATAAGATTTGATCATCTCCAATATTTGAATGACCTGGCTTATAAATACTTTTTAAAGATCACAAAACATGGGATTGAATTTCCAAATTTGAATGAAATTCGTTGGCCAGTAAACTCATTAGTTCATGATGAAGTTTTGGATTCTTTAAATACTTTACAATCATTACAGCATATTAAACTATATCATCCGATGAGTAATGAATCTGCAATAAATAAAGCTTTGGAAGATTTTGCCTTATATAGTGAATATGCTTCAGCTGTGAATAGGTGGTTAGATGGGACTAGTACTGCCAATAAAAAATTTAAGACAGGAGTATTTAATTTCGATTATAGAGGTTTAAGTCGAGGTATTTTAAAAAGATTTTTAAATGTTGATATTAAATTATCGGATGATTATGAATTGACAAGATTGAATCATTTATTTAGTGATATTACAGAAAAGGATTTCAAGGTAAGAAAGCTTAAACTAATTTTACAAGATGGTTTACAAACTGAAGAAGACAGTGAAATTGATAGTGAAAATGAAGAAAGAAATGTATTAAGTAGCAAGGTTGAAAGATTACAGGTTCATGATGGATCTATCACACCACAATTAGATAATATCTTGAGAAATCTAAAAGTTTTACAATTTTGCTGTGAATATCCTGACCCATTTCTTGATAATACCAATTGGTCTACACCAACAATGCATGAAATATTTTCCAAAATAAATAGGAATGTTAAATCATTGTCATTATATTTGGTTAATGATGATGACCTAGAAAATGATGGCCCAAGAGACCCAGAAGAACCCGAAAAACAAGATATTGGACTAGAAATAGATTTGACACAATTTGACTTATCAAATCTTGGTTATTTATCATTAATGGGGTTTACAAATTATAAAAACCTAATCAACAAAATAAACAATATTTTTTCACAGCCAAATAATTTAAGAACATTAATGATACATTTTAAATATTTGATTTATCATAAAGATGATGATCTCCCAAAGTTAGACTATTCATTATTCCCTAAGATTGAAATTTTAAGAGTAAGCTCAGATACTAGAAATTGGCCAGATGTCGAAACTCAAGAGTCATTAGAATGGAATTACTCAATGGCTATGCTCAGTATGGGCAAAAATTGTCGAAGTATAAAAGCATGTACATTTGATTTAGGAGGAAGCAAACGAGCTATTAATACGATATCTAAATTAAGAAAACTTTTGACAGAAGGTGATAATCAATTTGATAATAAATGTTCATTATTCCCGAATCTTGTCCATTGCTTGTTTTTCAGTAGAGCAATACGAGAGATACGCGCATTTCTTTCCAGTAGATCAATACATGATATGAGCGCGAATAAACAATCCAGGCTTATGAGTTCTGAAGGAAAAAAATGTTTAGAGTTTTTGCAACAACATACTCCGACACTTTACAATCAAGTTGAACAAGGTTTCGATTATGAATCTTTTGATGCTATGCAATTAATTGATACTTGTTATAAGTAATATATATATGCTCTTTTTGTATAACATTTTAGCAAATTGTAATGTATAAAATATTATTCTTGTAATATATATTTCTTTAATCAGTCAATTTACCATCACGCGTCAGCGCTACTTTTGCTGATTGAATACATGTTAATGCCAAGCTAATGACTTGTTTATACATATGCAATCGAATTTAAAACTTGAAATAGCAGTCATTTTTATTATACCATATATATAATCGTTGCTAATATTTATAATATGACTTTAATTAATAGGGACAAGATGGTCATCACTAAAGATCATGCTGGTATACATATATGTAAAGTTAGAAATGGGCTATATAGCAAGAATATTGAAACGAGAGACGGAATTTCTAGTTTCAATCCTAAATGTGGTTTGCATTTAATATACCAAGCAGTTGGTAATTAATTGAAATTAATACGCGCGTTGAAAAAGAAATAACGCGATCGAGTCATCATGTTTTACAGATCTGATGTAGATCTATAATTTAAACCTTGTTCAGTCATTTTTAATTTAAACTTAATTATTCAGAGAGTTGGATTTTATTAGCCGCAGTAAATGTGGCGCTTAAATAAGAAACTTACATGCATAATCAATCAGCTGCAGAAACTGCACATTATTGATAATATCAATACCTCAGTTCAATTAATTAACATGAACAATGCAGGGACTTTTATCACGGGTATTCACTAGACTTCATTAATGATAACTAGCACATCCCTTCTTTGTCATTTAAAGAGATTTAAAGTCTTTAAGAAGCACTGTTAAAAGCTAGCTGTTACATGCAACATATAAGTAGAAGCTTAGCTGTATTTGAACTAAATTAAAGTTTGAAACAGTTTGATTCACCTAAACTTGCGGAATATATAAATGAAAAAAAAAAAAAAAAAAATAATAATAAATGAACTATAATAAAGATGGAATAGTAAAATATTGAATAAAATTTATATTAAATGGTAAAATAAAAATAAATGTGGATAATAAAGTGAATAAAAATAGAGTAATAAGTGGATTTAATAATAGCTAGGAAATATACGTATATATATATTTAATTTCTCATTTGTGTGCATATGTATAAACATCGGTTCACTACTTTCTATTTTAATATCAGTATTATCAAAAGAAATAAACGGTATAAAGAATATGATAGTAGTAGGTGGAAATTAAATACAAAGTAAATATAATAATAATATAACAAATCATATATTATCTGCTCTTGAAGGGAACGGTAGTTTAATAATATTAATAATAATATTATTATTAAGAATATTAAGTAAATTATAAAATAAGAAAGTCAATACAGCACCAGTTTTTGTAAGAAATACATCAGGTGGTATGAATGAATTTATAATCGGTAGTGAGAATTTATCTTGACCATATAAATATAATATAACAATTAATAAGTTAAATATATATATTATATCTCGATAAAATTCCTTACAGCGTGATTTTTGTAATTCTCGGCCCTCATTTTCTTGATTTTTTATTGGCCAGAACTCTGGGCTTTGGAAGCCATCAAGGTACCATTCCACCATATTTGTATCATGAATTGATAAAAATAACAAATAATATACACCTTTTAAAATGTGTACCCCAGCGTCTCGTATTTTTCCACTTTTAATTCTTTTAATTGTATACATATATCGAAATTTTTCTTATATAGCTTTAGTTCAATTGGTTATGTACGCGGATTCAAAAAACCAAATTCTTATATGCCCAAAGGTAATCCAATAGACCAGTTATAAATCACATACTCTATACACCTACTGGCTGACTTCAATCAATTCTTTGTAATATTCTCAAAATATCATTGGATGCTAAGTTGAAATATATGCACAAGTTTATGCTTTTTCAATAAAGTTACATATATCAAAGTGTTATTGGCTAATCTCAACTCCACAAGATTCGAAGCTTAGAACAAGAGGTAGAAAAAGAGCTGATTATTTTTTTTTAATAAAAGTCAATTAAATCGACAATTAAGTTTTGAGGTTAAAGAAAATAATAAAAGTATTTATTATCAAATTAAAAGTATGGATTTATTATCAATATCCAGGTAGATTTCTGTATTTTATAACAATTATAGCATATAATGTAATACATGCATACCAATCATACGTTCTTAACAGTGCTTGTTTAATATATGTACAAGACTTGTAGATCTTATGTAGGCACAAACTTCTAGTCATCCCCTAGGTGCTAGCATTTGGCCAATTAATAGAATCAATTTCCAGGCGTGTACTGAGCAAGCATGATATAACTATATGATTATTTATCTTATTAATGCGTTAAAGAAAATTTCAATGAAATGGATTGATTGAATTCAAATATTGGAGTAATTATATTTTAGGGATAAGCACGTCATGTTTTGTTATTATTTTAACATAAATATATTTAGTAAAATTTGTTTTTAAAATAATAATTTCGAAAGGACCGTGTTAAAAAGTATCTTTCTGTTTTAATACTTGTTGATTTTAAAATATCAAATCGCAAGATGATATGATTTATAATAATAATTAATCACGGTATAAGTATGACTGAAAATAATAAAGCTAATTAACCCACCACAAGATACGGCTTTATAAGATTATGGAGGTTTGAGGCAAAGGCCCGCAACGTTATTAACATATTGCATGCAGTGATAACATAATACATGAACATTTTAAGGAATTACTCTCAGCTCTTAATAGAAAAATTTCAGCAGGATTTAATTGTAGAGTTTCAATCCAGAGGCACCAGGTAGTGGTGAAGAGCAGTCCATGAGACTGACTTCCTAATGCTCTTCCTCTCCTATGAGATAGTTCTAATTATTCCTTAATAAATTTAACAATAAATAGAAAATAAATAATTAACTAACTCCGATCTAACGCATTTATGGACATCGTAGAAAAATAGATATAAAAGCAGATCAAACTGACCAGTAGTATGTTGCTATAAATAATCAGTCTTTATAGACAAGGGTCCTCGAATTACTTCGAAAATTCAACCACAACTTTAACTTGAGTAAAGGGGTAATTAATATCAGCGTACAGATTCCTTACTTGATATCAGCCAGCTGGCACAAATTTTCAGAACTCGATATCTAGCCTTAATGTACAAGCTTGTACGAATCAATAGACAGAATAAGCTTCAACCTTGAGTTAGTTTGGCTATTCGACTAAACAAGATTAGCTTTGAACACTTGTTTGAGATGAATCGCGGTCAATCTATCAAGGCAGTGCTATTCATGTAATACGGATTCTTCTCTGTAGGTGCAGGTATAATCCATCACATAGTTATTTACAAGGGATTAACTGGCAGTGTATACACAGTATATATATAATTAATTTTGTATATATATTCATTAAATAGATTGTGTTATTATATCTATCCATCAAGAATATTACAACACCTTTTGATGCTTTAAAACTAAATGTAATTAGGAAGCATGGCTTTAAGATCGATCTCAGGTATGCAAGAAAGTAGATGGAGCAATCTCAGGGCCAGTTATATAGTTATAATATCTATTAATAGACTGTTTCATACTAATAATAGTACTAGAATAACGGATCTAATAAGTATAAACAAACAAACAGCAGATTAAACAGTTAATAACTATTGGGTTATAAGTTATTGATGTATCCTCATAGCCTGTTTTAATTGATTATATAATTAATTTAAATTTTCAATGATGAGTGACTCAGATAAGCATAAAAACAAGGACGCTTCGACTGCGCAGTTACATGTAATTAACATCCAATATATGGATGCATAACACAGAAAAAGCCATGACAATCAGATAAAAGCGCTCGTGCGGTAAAAGAGCGAAAGCCGCAGAGTTTGCGGCAATCGATCTATCCAAATAGTACCACCAATGGATCGCAAGAACGGAAGGCATTCCCGTAACTTAATCTCCCGGCTTATAGTGGTCCGATGAAACCAGTACCAGAGGTAGGACGATGGATCGGATTTTCTTCTTGTGTTTGATTATACCAGCTTGAACCCATTCAAATTAATCACTCAAAACGCGCTTTGCCTGCGCTCTCCGCCGTGTATCCAGATCTTATCGTTCATAACCCATAGTAGTACGGCTAAATTACTTGGGAATGAGATCTTCAAGCAGTATCAAGAAAAAGTTAGAAGGTTAAATTGATTAGCATCGCGGGTTTGATGGGAATCAATGCATCCAACTAATTACCGGTGCCGATCTCTTTCAGCACTACCAATACACCTAGAAAAAGGGTGCATTGGAAAAGCTTGTGTTTAATTTTGCAAACCTACTCTGATGGAGTGGCAGGCTATGGAATAAAGTACATGTAGATGATGAGCTCTTAGCTTACTCATGCTAGAACCACTGCAGCCAGGCCAGCTGCAGCTGGATACTATAGTATACATAGTTGTATTTGTACAGATGCAGCACGAAATTGCACTATAAGCTTGAAGGCTTTGACAGTGCCGTTTGGAGAAATTGGCTTGCTAAAAGCAAGACTACTGTAACATTGACGTGCTCTGGAGCCTTTAAGTGGTAAATACATGTAAGCTAAAAGCATAGGTGTTTTTACGATACGGCTAGAAAAAAATAATTGAAGTTGGAGTTGCGTTTCTGTAAGGGTCGAATGAGATAATGCATGAATAGGATGAAGAATCATCATGAATCATGGTGTGTCTATACACCTACATGTAGGCGTGCTATGTAGCACCAACTATATATGGTGAGTTTCAATATTATAATGAGTGGCCAGGATGTATCTTTAATTGGATTGGAAGACAAAACTTTTGAAATTTGAGCGAATTCAAGGAGAGAACGGAGGCTTGGGTTTATGATTCATGATTAAAGGTTTTAAAAATTTTCGATGCGTGTCTCAAGCGCTGATGATAAAAATTCTAGTTGTTACGATACTATTTTGAGTATCCTGGATGATTATAAACATAGTAGCCTAGGACCGGGGGGATTTAGGGTATGGTATCAGTTGAAAGCATTATTCGGCTGAAATTCCCTACCGTAAATGTACATATATGATTTATGGATCGAATACGTCTACATCATTGAGCCTCAAACGTATACTTTTAGTACAAGAGTGCGTAAGTACACTGAGTCTGGTTTAATGGCCTAATTTCATGAATAAATTAATCATCGCAACAAGGCCCATCTTCTTCAAAGTACAATAAGTTGAAGATTTCTATTCCTACAGCCTTTAGTATATATAAAGCATCAGGTACCAAAAATGGTAATGAATCAGTTGATTTCCAAGTTCTTTAAAAGTGTGATACCCATTGCCTATATATATAGCGCATGAAGATCACGAATTTTACTAGTTCACGGTACCGTTTATCCCGTTTGTATATTACAGTAGCTATAGTATAGGATTATCATGCTAGCTTGTAACTCTCATAGGCTTAAAGCAAAAAACCGATCTGAATGAAAGCCGATCGACTTCTATATATTATACTTGTGGTAACTGTAGGATCTTAATGCACCTATCATTGCCAATCATCACAACAGTCTAGGAGAAAGTAACATCCATTATTGAGGAAAACCTGGATGTACACGTATATGAAACAAACACGAATATCACGTATCACACGAGAGTAACCAAAATAATAGAAAACCTTGAAAACTATAAATCCGTATAATATCATCTGATAGCCTCGAGATCTTGTTATTACAAGTGAGTGTGATAGGTGTATCCTAATATGCTTGCAATATAACGTGTATATGTACAACGTATTGTAGGTTTAAAAGATAGACAGCCTGTTAACAATTGACATGGTTGATTCCTATATATCAAACTATAATTGATAGCTGAAAGAAAGTTGGCAATCTAATTTCGCTTAAAATGCATTCATGAACTCTGAAACTAAATAGAACTCCGTCCATCAGGTTAGTACTACAGTTTAAGAATGGTTAAAGTTTCTCAAGGAGCTACATCCGATCGAATTACAGTGGTGTAACAGCGTACTATAGATTATAAAGGATAAAACAGTAAACAAAGTTTCATTTATCTATAGACTAGATCGCTGAATAAAACGTTTTTTTACTTCTAGGTTGTAAATTTACTATATATAGATATATAGTTATAAAAAAAACTTTACTGTATTGTTATGTGATTTTAAAAACTCAATTCGATTATAATTACACCCTTAAACTTTATATATTAAATTCATATACACATGTCAAGAGCTTACTTGTAGTTGTACAATATAGTATGATCAAATTCGAATCCATGAGTAAACAAATTCAACAAAAAATCAGCGAATTTATGAAGCAGGTTCATAAATTCTGAAGTAATGCAGCACATAAAAAGTCCTTGAATGCAATATTGCAGTTTACGAAAAATTGTCTAAAGTATACATTTGAAGCAATATTGCACTTTGGCTAAATACTTATTAGATTCAAGAATGAGGGAGGTGAAATACTGTAATATATATATATATATATATATATATATTTCAAATACTTTCTACCACATTTATGAGTTAAATTTCATTATAAGTAGTTACAGCTGAAGAAATAAAAAAAGAATGCGATATAATATTCTAAAAATACTTTGATGGGACCACTTTTTTATTTATTTTTGATTTTACTGATTTTACGTTTTTAAGATGAAATTCTTTCAACGGTCGGAATTTTGGCATGGCATTGTTGTAAGTTTAAATTCTCAAACTCTAAAATTTCAAATTCTGATGTTAACTGAGACAAGTCTTGATTTATTTAGCTACGGAAGGTTAAAGTTTCTGACTGTGACTTGAGCTTTGAAATAAACAGTTGAAGAACTCAAGACTTTTTTCAATAATAAATCGCTTAAGTTTTTATGCTGCTCTATTGTTGATTTTAATTGATTTACTGAGATTTATTAGAAAATTTGAGAGACTCTACAATAGAAAAAGAAAAATATAAATAAATAAACAAATTAAATTAATTATTAGAACTTAAAGGGGAAGTTTTATAAATCATAAAGGTCATAACATCGTAACAAAAATAAATAAATAGAATAAATACCAAAAATATGCATCGAAGAAATCTAATAAGAAGTTCTTCTAATCAATGGAGCTCGTTTGGTAGTCAAGTTTTCCATGGAGTTTCTAGATTGAATAGCAGGTCTAGCAGCAACACCTCTTTCTAAAGTAATATGTTCAGATCGTCCATAAGGTTCATAAACTGGGACTGGATCAATAATTTCATCAGAATCATGAGTCATTCCTAATAAATTCAATCGTTTATCTCTTGCAATAACAACTGGTAAATTGAAATTGATTGATGAAAATCCACCATTAAATTCCAAAATAAATGAATAATTGTACTGTCTTGAGCTTAAACAAGAGAAAAATGATGGAACTAATCGATCTTGACCTTTTGGTAAAGTTAACATGATGTCAATAGAGCATGAAACTTCTTGTTTACCTAGAACTTTGGATGATTGAACTTTCCAATCAACTGGCTTATTAACAACTGACATTTGAGTTTCAAAAGAATCTTTATGAGAATGAACTGCTGGATCATTTGGTTGTGGATAATACTTTAATGGTGAAGTATTTGAAGTTGTAATAGCATTCAATTTATAAACTAATTGTTTAATTGATGGTGGCTTAAAATCTGATGTTGCTGGGCTTCTATAAAACAAATCTAAAGTCATTCTATAAGAATGGCCATCATTAATATGAAAAGTTGGAGTATCACGGCAAGTAATTTCTAATTCACCTTTTGTCATTCGTTTTAACAATCCTTGCTTTAATTGATATTGTTTTTTAAATTCAGATGGTTCTAATTGAATAGCTGGATATGATGGCATAACTTTAACATATTTAGCACATTGTGAAATGATTGGGATTTTTGTTCCAATAATTGGTTTTGTAACTCTTGCTCTAATTCTATAACTAAAACTCATAGACCGATCACCAACTTCTGTTAGAGAAACTTGATCATTATTAATTGAATCTAATGGAACCCCAATTGATGGTGGTAATTGATAATGTAATGGTAATTTTGTTGAACAATGATCTTGACTAAATAAATGTGGAACAACTAAAGAGAATGTAAAAGTATATTCAAAACCTCTTTTGAAAATATAATCTTGTGGATATGCTTCTGGTTGAACTTTATGTCTTGCAATAGACATTGATTTAACTAATGAAGAATCATGTAATTCACCTCTAATAACAGTTTCAGTTGCTTGTAAATCGATTAATAATCTATCAAATTCAGTATCTTGAGATGGTGTGAATTTAACTCTTCCAGTGATTGCATCACCTCTATTGAAAATTTTATTGACTTCTTGATCAATTTCGACACTCATAGCATTTGCGCCTTTAGCTGGTAAACTTGATACAGCTTTGACGGTTGATCCAACGTCGTATGCTGGTAAAGTATTAACGTTTTCCATTATCACTCGTTATTGTAATAGAAGTATTCTGTATAACCTGTTTTATAAAAATTCATGCCAATGAAGAAAAGAACTCAAAGAAAAAAAAAAGAGCGTATTAAATCTTTTTTATACCTTTCAATAGTTTTTTTTTTCATATATATATTTGATCTTTGGGAAAACACAATTTTTTTTTTTAGAATTTCAAATTTTCTATGTAGAAAAAAAACCTTTTGGATACTATAAAGAAAAAGAAAATATATGCTTATTGAAGAAAAGAAAAAAAAAAAAAACCAGACCCCGCCTCGTAAAAAAGTAGTATTAGCAGTGCTTGAATGGCCAATTTCTTTTTAATTTTCAAAAGATTTTCTTTTTGTCGATTAGTCAAACTTTATCCTTCAGAAAATTTTACGTGTAAACATAAAAACCGGCCGTCGGAGAGTTTCCCGTTCAAGCTTTATTAAATATTCTTAAGCATTGCTTATTTAGAAATGGAGAGCTATTTTTGGCAGATTCTTTAAGCGGATGCAACATTTCTTTTCGAACAGTCTGGATTGATCATTTGCTTTACAAGCGTAGACAAGTTGAACGGGCTATTGTTCTCTTTAAGCACTCCTAAGGATAATTAATTAATACCACAAGCCTGCTTTAGCTTGAAAGGAGGGGTGTGTACATCTGGTCAAGTGGGTAATATATCCATGGATGGCATGGATAAAGGGAATATTGCTTAATAGACTGACCTGGACTCTAAATGCGGGTATCTAGAATCTTATAACTCCTATAGATATGCTAATTTGAAGAACCAATGGATAGTTTTGATAGAATACATTATGACTTTTATTTTTAGTATTGTACCCAATCTTTTTGTCAATTGAGTATAAAAAAAATTTGTACTTTGAGGGATGGATGTGAGGGGTTGCTACCTTAAAAACCCAAGTATTTCAATCTATTCTTAATTAATTTAAATTGCCAGTAGAGAAATGATTAAAAAATCTATCCAGGATTGAATTTCTGTCCATACATTTTCGGAAAACTTGCGCAAATTTCGGAGGATACTTTGTTATTACTGCCTTAAAGAAGACAGCTTAAGAATTTTATACGGCTGAAACCGATCCGTACAGCTTAAAGTGACAATGAACATGAAAAACAGATGAATCTTATTCTACATTGCAACATCCAATCCAGCCAGCCCACTGATCTCTCGATAAGTATTCGATGTATAAGCCTTTAACTCTTTTTTTGAAAAATGTACCATAGGATCAAAGAAGCAGATTTATCTCAAGTGTACAATGACTAATCTGATTCTGATATAAACTATTTTTTTCTTCTAATAGTTATTATTATAAAATAAATAGCTGCTGATATTGATACTTTTCAAATTAAGGTTGAACGGATTCCAAATGAAATGGAAAATTAACAAAACTAAAGGTTGTAGCCTATAGGCAGGAATGACGGCCAAAAAACCCGTACAAGAAAAAAACCAATTCCAATCAACACAATTAACGGTACCAAATTAATAAAAACCACACCAAATGAGGCTTTTGAGAAACTGAAAATGTCTCAGATTTTTAATGAAATTTTTGCTCTTAACCGCACTTGCTGACAAAAAAGTCCCAATCAATAATGTATCTCAAGCAGTAGTAAGGGTGCCTAACAAAAAACAAATTGTGTTTTTTTTTTTCGCCATTTCTGAGAGATTCACGCGTTCCTTGTTGGACACGCTTGAGTTATGTGCTCAGTCATCAAAAGGTATAATTCCTATCACGGTTCTAGCCGTTAAGGTTGCCCGAAATAAACAAAAGAAATGATTATTAGAACTCTATCATTTTTTTGATCCTGCAGTAGATTTTTGGTCCTGCTACGTTGCTCTATGCATTACTTCATTTTCTATGATATTTGCAATTGCAAGATGTGATATATTTGAATGCTACCAATTGGAGATTAATATTGAATAATTAATAGGGTTTAGTCATCAATCTGAACTTACACTTGATTTCAAAGCATATATATCAAGCTTCAAGTAATACGTATGATAAATGGTAAAAATTATACATCATATGGTGGTCACACAATAATAGCTGATTATCTCGAAAAAGTGACTGTACAAATATCAATCCTATACACAACCTGTAGATAAAGCCTTAGTAATCCATGTTAAGCTTGCTAAAAAATTTCAAGTGCAAGAAGGAAATATCGGGTCTCAGATTCCGCGGATTAGAAATTTTGATGTCCCTTGATCCTGATTCTAATGCATGACTATAGTATACAATAAACAATATCGACATCCAATAACGCTTAATTGAGAACTGAAGTGTTACTAAGAATCGAACAGAAGGTGACTACATGTAGGGATAAATATCTTAGCTCAATTGTCAAAACTATTCCCTTGACTCACTATTTGTACAGCTTAAGTAAACTGTCACTTACATTATAACTGGATGTATTAAAACAGAGGCAGAGCACAAGACAACTTTTTAAGCCTGGATAGTCTATCCGGATATTAATATCTACTATAGAAGGCTGGGGACGGACGGATGATGATCAATAATTAGAGCAAAATCACCATATTGCACTAAAACACCCAAATCATTTCGAATTGATTGCAATGGCTGACTGCCATTTTTAAATTAATTCAATCGTCTTCATTTCCATGGCAGATATATAAACCTCAGGCTATGTTCATCTGTAGATTCTCAAAAAAAATCTTCTGTCCTGACAGCTCTCTCTCCATTGGAAATTCATGCATGTAGAAATCTATCATCTGGCCGGGAATCATACTCAAGCACTAGTAAAACTATTCAAGATGCTGGGTTGAAAATTTTCTAAATTTGAGAGATAGGTAAAATCTTAAAAAGAATCAGAGACAATTATCTGAGCACGCTGATTGACTGAGTGATTGAGAAAAAAACAGAGACTGAGTGCACACAGACTCATCTAATGGTTCACTTGACGGGCAGTAACGTGCAATTAATTAACCTGAGGTTGGGGCTTGTGGCAGCTTAAATGCTTAAACCTAGGGATAAAAATCCAAAGAATTATAAGACTTTACGGGCAGCACCCTTAAATTGTAAGAAACTCTTAAGAACGCTTGAAGGGCAAAAAGAGGACCACATTTCAACTGTTCAAGCTTTATTAAACAGAATATGGGGAAGTGAGATATAAAAAGAATTCTTAAGCTAACCCTGACCTGCCACCAATTAATAGATTATAATCGTGCTTGCTGGTTATGGGGTTTAATATGCATATATATTCAAATGAACTAAAATGTTACAATTAAAAGTTGTTATTCCAGGCTCATAAGTAATTAATCTTAGCCTAGGTTGCGAGCAATTTTAAAGTCCATATATGAAGGAAGGTACCACTAGACCAGTGAAATATTTGGAATACGGCTATAACCAAAATCACCAGATATGTTATAATGTAAGATTTGTTTTAAAACTTAAAAGCTAATGAAAAAACCCTTAGGCGGCTGTCAAGCTAATAAGAACCAAAATGTGATCAATGCTTTCTTGAATTGTAATACACTGCAGTCATGACCAGTTGAACATCCATCTATCTTCTTCTTCTTTAGATAAGCAGTGGTGATAAATCTTGCAGGTTTAAAGTGTTCCATTCCCAATTTATTGCGGCTGATCAATATACTATACGGAAAATATCTTATCTATTTGATCTAATTTGAAAATCAGTCCTTGAGAAAGGATACTAAAATTCTCATCTCGATAACCGATTGTCAAGCATTATAATAGTATACTATAGCTAAAAACAGCTGCTACTAGCAGATCCTAATCATATATATATGTATACATATGGGAAATAAAAAACAAAGCTTCACAATAAGAGGGCTTGGAAATTAATACAATGATACTCATTCAAAAACAGTAATGTCTTCCTTTTGAACTCTAATAAACTTTCTTTTTGCGACAGGAGCAGAAATAGATCAGATCTCAGCTTGATTTAAGATTCATCAACGTTTTGAAGTGTATATTAGAAGTTCTATGCTTCAAATTCATCGAAAGCTTATCAATATATATATAGTTATCGTAGATGATTTCCAGGAGTTTTTTATACCATACTTGACGCTTTCATGAATTTAAAGTACAATCGAAAACGCATTTTTCCATTAACATTCTAGTTTATCATTAATTGAGATGATGTACCGGCCCATCCTATAATCATCCCATTAGTCAAATATTATGCTCATTAAATTATATTTCATGTGACACAGCTTTCTTGTATAATTAATGTTTTGCTTAATTATTTACATGATACATCTGGTGAGCACTGCAATGGATATATGGATTATAAGTATAAGCACAAATGATACTCAGAATATATAATAAAATATTATTTTGAAGCTAAGGAACTTTCTAAATGTTTAATACATATAGCGTTTTATACTCTAAAAGCTATTATAATACTTAATTGTAATTAAGTTGGTACCAATAATAATACACCCATAGTAAACTATCATCTATTTGTATATTTATAGTATACTAAATCTGAAGCCCAGCTTAACTGCTATTTCCAGTGACAATTATATATGGTCTCAGAACGGTAATTATCCATGGAAGTGCTTAGCTTAACAAGCAATTACGGGAACATATATCTATAGAAGAGCTACTGCTTAATAATTCTAGATATTATCAAAAGATATATATGCTCACCCGAAATCTTCATAATTGATTCCAGAGCATTGATATCGATCGAGTTACAAATCTACATGTACCATGGTATACTGTGGTGATATATATGATTTATAGATAAGCTTATGGAACCTATGGCTGCGACAGTTGATTAAGCAACATAGGTAAAATGTTTTAAAAGCAACATTTCGTTTTGTAGACTAACACCTGACAGATCTATTCAATTTTCGCATCCACGGATATCAACTAACAAAAGGTGATATGATCAATTGAGCTATACTGAAACTACAATTTAAATGATATTTCTATCTATATTGTTTTTAACCATCAGAATTAATACACCGGGTGGATAAATTGACTATTGATGGCAATGACACCTAAATAACTTCCAAAATAAGGTGATTAATATTTACTAATAGAAACTTCTACTAGGATCAATTAAATCTGCATCCGCATGCAGCTTATGAGGATCTAATATTGTATCGATATTTAAACCTTCCAAGGAAAAATCTTATATCGGTCAACAAATAGAATGATACCACTCCATAAAACGGGTAAATATCACTAAAACATCTTTTCAATATCTGTACAGCCACTTATCAATGATGGTAAAATACCTGCAACTTAATTGTGTTCTGGATTAATCGTTAACTTATGTAGGTTACCAATTAATTGTTATTCATTATAATCACGCAAATCCTCCAATCTAAACAATCTCGAAAGACAAAACATCCGTATCCACAGTATTTGAGTGAATTTCCACTAACTTTAGAAGCTGCTGTGAGATCTTGTAGGATTCACACGTTTGCGACTTGCGGGGGTTCAATGATAACGCACATATTTTGTAATACATATGTTGTAATCCACTACCTCCAGATCCCATTCATTGATGCATTATAATAAAATATATATATCGTTGTTAATATTTATACATCCGTACATTTACCGTTCAGATAATCAATTGTGAGCTCATGGTGAATCAATTGAATAGTCGAGCTTAAAAATCTCCACAATCCTACAGGATCTCGATCGAGTGAAAAATCTGAAAATTCCATCGAATTTCTAGATGAATGTTTTAGTTGGGTCTGCGTGAGATGGCCTGATCGGCGTATTGTTTCTCATCTTTTACAAGCCACCCTATCTACCAGTATACAGCTACAGCTATAGAGCCATATTAAGCACAAATTTTGGAGAAGTACCTCAGAGTCGAATTTTCAAGATCTTGAAGATAACCAGGTGTCTCAGAGCCTATAGTATACCAGCAGTGGGCACATGAGATTTGATAAATTGGATCAGTTGAAGTAATCTTTAAGTTAACAATTACACAGTCACTTTGTCATTTATTCCAACGGCTATAGATTTAATTATCAATCAACTGTTACGATTAGCATCCAGCGTACAGTTACCTGCTTCAAGGTTACCATACGATTGTAGCTATAGTGGCAGAGTCATTTATGTTATTAACACCCTTAATAGCTAAGTCAACCCAGTGCTAAATCTACAATACGCTAGAAATTCCAGCTTGAATTTTAAAATTTCTATATCGGTAATGATAGTTCACCTTAGTACCAGTGGTAGTATTCGAACTATAATCAACCTGCTATATTCTTTTCAAGCAATCTGAATAGTGAAACCTCTCCTTAAATTTACTTAAGTAGGCCTAAGTAAGAAGCTGTATATTCGAGGGTACAATGAATAATATAATCTAAAATTTAATTGAAACTACTGCATCTAACCGAGATGCAAGGATTGTTTGACCATGATGTTTTTATAGCAGTCATTGCACTTAAGCCTGGCTAAATTCATCGGTATTTTTAACTTGCTTCTAAATTGGCCATCAATTGTAAAGTAGAGAAAATGTAGAATTTCATCAAAAGTTCCATATGCTTGTTACAGGTAGTTGATAGGACGTGAAGCTTGTTAAATTTACGAGCAACCACCTTAAACTCAACATATCTGGTGATATATATATAGTGTATACACGCATGTAGTGAGGGGCATTAATCTTAGACCGCTAGAACTACTAAACTGCAACCAGCTGAGAGTTTGAACGTTAAATAATCTCATGGCTGAATTGACCTCAGAACGTTGGTGCCAAAAAAGAAAAATCAATTATACATATGTAGGTAGAATTCTGCTTGTGCATGGATGTTCAGTTACCAATGCACTCTCTGAGTGCAATTAATGAACATCGGATTCTACTGGTATAACGTTGTACCATAAGGAAATTAACTACATCCGGATATTGTATACACATGTATGTATACTTTTTTGCCCGTTGATGTATATATTCTGCTTTAAAAAATATCTGTATCTCACATCTATAGCTTAAATAATTATTGCGATGCTCAGATAATATTAATATTACCATACTCTACGGTACAGATTTTTAGATACAGGATATATATATATGGATTCCTGTATCCCATCCATGTCCGGACTGATTTTTTGATAGCAATTGATGGATGTACATGATTATTTTGGGATGTAAGTTATTATAATTATGCAGTTGTAAACAAATGTAAAATTTCACTTTATGGATCATGAGAGTACTTAATTTTGAAGCATAATTTACAATTCAAGCAAGTGAATTATATCTAATATATATAATATTATATAAAGTCATGACATGTTCAGCTAATAATCTATTAGAGCTATAATCATATATAGAGAACATTCATTATTTTGCAGTTCAAACAATAAAATTCAGTATTCCTGAGGTTCATGTACAATCATTCTACTACCAGGTTCAACCCAGATAGACGTCGGTATCCTACAGCCTTTAAATTACAACAACGATTGCAATGGTAAACAAAGTACAAAGTACATGCATGTACTTTCAAAAAACTCAAGTGTTACAATTCAGCCACACTTAAGCATGATTAAACTCGGACAACCGATCCGAATCATCTACGGTAGATCTCGATCGATCGGGTTTGTCCTGCATATAGTAATTTCTTTTTTTACAGTACCAACTATGTTCTTGCCCGTCAGACCTGTGATTATACCAGCTTGAGCTTATTTTTTCCCACTGGCCGTTTTTTCTTTTTTAAAAAGGCTTAATCTGAAATTCTGAAAGAAAAACTTTCTCATCAAAGCTTGAGTCCGATAAAATTTGAAGTTCGCGATCTCGCGATTGATCGACACCGAATCCGATCTAGAGCTGGTACCAATTAATTGTTAACTGAGGTTTGATTCAAACTTAAAATTTTTTGAATAAGAAAAAATTCAATTGAGTGCTATGTATGTATACAGGTGTGAATGTAACCCGGCCGCGGTCAAACTTTTAATAATGGACATGGCCGCCCTAAATTTCTTTTGTTAGCATAACTTTCTAGTTCATAATTAATGCAATGCACGTGTGAAAGCTTTTATATTTGAAGAATCAGATCAACCGACCTGAACTGTAAAGAAAAGAACTGAAATGTTCAGCCGTGTGGTTGTAGTTTTTAAATTCCTTAATTATTAGCAAACCCACAATTAATGTTGGTGATTGATTGATTTACAGGAGTGTGCTTCCGAAAATATTTTTGTTAATTTAAATAACCGTTAAAGCTTGTAACTATAGTATACGCTGCCATGGTTGGCCCGCCATGGCAGGATCTACACAGATGTAATTTAATTGAAGCGATTAAGTCTCTGTCCGATACAATTGCAATGCTGATTCTCATATATATATATGGATATATGTAGTAGTAGTGGTAAAAAAAGTTTGATCATCATGATCCTTCAAAGATTATTATAACTGCATGTCATAGTAATAGTTATAAACATAGCTATTGAAATCTACAGAAACGGATACAAATATTTTAATTTGCCATGGTGAAACTTAATAGGTAAGATATATATTTATAATAAACAATATATAAGGTTGCATCATTCATGGGCTATGATTATATATATATCTTGATATTGTATTGAAATTTACAATGGCGGCAATACTTTTACCCCCGAAGATGCATGGTATATTTCTTATCCTCAGAAGAATTACAATTGGTAATTCGCTCTGCAGCTCTCCAAAACTTGACTCAATTTGATGTTAACTTCATATATATGATCATAGCTATAGTGCTCTATACGACTCAATATATCAATATACAGCTGATTACCTGACCAGCTGTTGGTATCTTTAAACTTGATAAGTAACCATTGCTAGAAAACTAGAATTCTTTTATTAGATTTGCTTTAAAGAGCCAGTCAGCGCGTTTGCGAATATCGATTATAGAACTGTAGAAGTGACGCTATTCTGAGAAACAATAAAGCAATGGAGCAAAAACATTCTGTCGCTTTGTATCTATATAGATATATATATATTGTGTACCATGGTGTACCTGTATTTCACTTTTGCATATTCCATGTTTCTTTGATACCGCAGTTTCAAAATCATGCACTTATGCATTTACGGTCATCGGAAAATGATTCAAAACTTGTGCAAAAATTTTTTTCGCGTTTATGGCCCTCAATGTATATATATGGTACTATAATTATATTGGATACAGTAAAGCTCTGAGTGACTCAAGCTGATGGGAATTCTGAAAGTAAAAAGTTGGTGGTTAGTTGGACTCAGTTAAACTGTAGAGCATCATGCAAGAAAATTTTAACATTCACATATGTAAGTTTTAACTTGATAAAGTGTGTTTAGGTTTCATTGGCCATCCTCAATATCCAGCTGTACAGCTTTGTAGCTTGATAATATTATAGCCGAACCGTCCAAATCTAACACAGTTCATTACTATAGGGTATTGAGGTGGTGGTTGGTTTGCAGGATTCCATTTTTCAGCACATATATAAGATGCTCAGTGCCAGCTGGTCAGTCATAATAACTCAGGCTTAGGATTATTTACTTCATGTATAGAACGTTGGAGTTAAAATATTTTGTTGAATGTGATCAAGCATTTGGTGCTAAGTTTTGGAATTACAGACAGATAAGGACGGCCAATCCATATATAGTTTTCGAACCAGTTTAAATCATCAAATTACAGAGCTTTGAATCTTCAAGTATAGTTGAAGGACTATTACTTTAATGAGAACCGTTAAATAATAGGAAAATTGCATTCATGAGGAAATGACTTTGCTATCATGCCACTTTATTATGGTGGCTATTTCATGATTGCTGCTGCATTCAATATTGCTCTAGCTATACCACAATATACCGTAAATTGAATTCCAAGTATATATAATTAAGCTTTAAATTGACCGAACCTGACAAGTACCCTGTGTATTTTAATTGAACGAATACATGTATGTTAACAGGGATTCATCTATTGATTGCAATGGTGCTTGCTATTAGTCTGCTGATCAGTCAGGGTTGTAAAACTGACACGAGAACTAAGACACCGTTAAAGTGCAACCAATTTAAGCTATAATACCAAAAATAATGGTTTTACCGTAAATTAGTTACCCGTAGCATCAGTTTAAGAGTTCTAAGCTTAAACAAGTTATGAGCCTTAGTTTGCTATAGAGGGGTTAGTTCCTTTGCTATTTATGGTAGTCAATAAAGCTATCAGGTAATTTTCAAATGATCACAGACTGTATATATATTATGGAGAATTTAAGGCAATAATTCATTGACGGACCTGGTGGTCTAAAACTTAATAATAATCTATCGGCTACTTCATATATGTATATATGCAGCATTTAAAATTAACATCTATATGGTATTAGCTGCTAGTCTACTACTAGCTCTAGCTCTTATTTCAAAAATTAGCTGCGTATCTCTCCGTATTATAACATATGATGGTTTATGATTCTAAAACTCTGATAAACATTAGACTTCTATTTTTTATGAATCTAATAAAAATTTTTTTAGATAAAATCAAGCAATTTTATAATCCTTCGGTCGGTAATTAATATTATTGCGTTAATGCTTAGATGCTGATTGGAAACATTATTACATACATTATTAGAAAACTGCTTATCGATAGTGGTACAGCGTAGTGAAAGCTGATCTGGTACGCTCACGAGTTGAATAAAGCATATTCAAATTTTATTTGACTTGCTTTATCAATGCGTTACCGCAAGAAGATTGGTTGCTGCCAAAATCCTTACTTAAGGGCTGGCTGTCATTCGTATTGTGATCTATAGTATTAATAGTATTTTGATCAATGGAGATCACTCCACTATAGGTAGATTTCAGATCGCGATGTGCTGCGTCGGAGTCTACCATGGTAGTTCTAGACAAGCAGAATTCATACTTATGCAAGTGTAACAACATGTTGCAAAATATTAGAACTATATATTGGCTGGAAATCAATACCCAAACGTTCAAGCTAAGAGATATAGTATACTCACAGCAGTGGCATAATATAACTCAGTCTAACTGACTTTTGAAAATCTATAGTCAATCAATCGTAAATTATCCAGAATTCAAAGCTTGAGGTGGACGTATCTTCTACCATTGTATTATCCATATTGGCCGATTAATTTCATGCCCAAAATTGAACAATCAATTGAATCTATCCTTATCTGGATATATATTTCGTAAACCACAAGCCCGACTTTAGCTTCAATTTGAATGATACCTCAAGCTTTCGGCCGGCTGCGCTTCTATAATAACTGCGGGAGGATTGACTATCATACGCCTCAACCCAGCCCTGCATGAATAAAGACCACAAAAACTTCGAATCAATAAGAGCAGATTATATTTTATGTAGTATATTAAATCACTACAATAAAACGAATCAAAGCGACTCTAGCTCTATAGTATGTTAATACTTCAACTATGATACTGAAAACAAGCTTGAGGAATGAATGTGTGAGTCCAGATTCTATTTGCTTCTCTAGGTCGACCTGTATTCTTTCAATGTATATGAGGGTTCATTAGTTTCTTATAATTAGAGCTAGAATGATAGGTCCCCATCAGATGATTTCTCTTTCAAAGTATCCCCTCAATGAAGCATATCCACAGATAAACAAATCACCACGAACAAAAGTTGAAGTATCTTTCAAAAATAGAATTATTTTACCATCAATGCTCAGAAACTACCAAATCTGGAAATTATGGCGAAAAAAAAAACAAAAAACCTCCCGTTTAGATCCTTAAGCATGCGAATTCTAAATTTAAATTTAAAATTTCAATCATATCGGCCAACTGAGACATTAAAAGTAAGTATGATAGTGGGGCTGTTAATCTACACCGTTGAACTTTAAACAAGTTGCAATGCAGTTTGTATCAGATACATCCGATAGTTGTAGTTATAAAATGTGGGGCATACTGGATGGTGGGTTTAAGCTAAGTTAGCTCAACAGAGTTGATTGACTGATTTTAATTTGAGTTCTACAAGTTTAAGATATCCTGTACTGTATATACACAGTATACTGTAGGCTGTTTGAATGATACTAACACGGCAGAGTCGTCCAGCTTGCCATAGTTCATGGTCGATCATCGGTTGCCGAAATATTTGGACTTAATATATCTGTACATACATATCTATAGTTAAAACTGTTATCATCAATGCAAAGAAAATATTCGAACCGATTGGGCTAATCACCGCGATCAGCTAAATAAGCTTGATATATACATATATCTATAGTGTATCACTTCAGCTTTATCAATAGTAGATTAATTTCTGGTACTGCGGGTAGAACTGTGACATTTGCAATATAAATTTGAGCGATATGTAGGGGGAACTTGGGGCGGGTTTTGAAAGTTTCTAAGAATGGGGGCAGACAAAAATGCTTTGGTATAAATATGTGATGGAGAAGATAAGAACGCGGGGTAAAACATTTAGGCGAAATTCCCATTGATTTTAAAACCTGAATGTACATAATTTTAGAACTGGGGATCTAAGGTTATACAGTTAGGATCTCAAGTTTTAGCTTCTGATAGCTTTGAATTTGTTAAACCTATATATCAGTTGGAGCTTAGAATAGTTGTAAGGTATAGGCTCATCACTCACGGGGGCACTTACCCATTATCTAGGATGGGCTTTACTACTCAGCTTTTTAGTTTTTCTAACTCCTGCGGTATCATTTTGGTGTCACATAACAAGGCATGGAAAGATCGTTAGGGGTGTGGTATTTTCTCAATTGTACTTATATGTAGTAAATAATTAAACTCAGACCACCGCCATGGTCATGACCAGGTGTTTTCAAGTGGACTCAAATTTTATAGGCTGAGGCCATATATAGACCTATAATTAACCTGTAGATCAACATCAAGTACTGTATATTTGTAGTTCTGAATATAATGCAATTCTAATTCTAGCTACTAGATAAACTAAAATAACCAATACTCAAGTAATCCTAAGATTTAAGTGTAACATCTGGTAGAAACAATTGAAGTCATTCAACTGCTTAATTATTTACTTCAATAAAAAAAAAACATATGGCAGCATTATTGATGAGTATTTTCCTTTTCAGTCCACTCATACTCTCATTTAAACTTTTTAGTAAACTCATGTGATCTATAAATTCTTAAATCTTTCGTTTTTTGTTGCATCTTTTCCATTTCTTGGATATTTGAATCACTTTGGACATCAATTTTATCATATTCAATATCATCAAGGCAATACTCTCGAATATAGTAGTTAACCATAGCTATAAAAATTGTTTTGTCTTCCAGATATACATTTATAATATTAGCATCCGCACAATCTGTAATTTCTAAACTTGGTTGAATCAACAATTGTTTAACATCCAAAAACAATCCTAAAATCCCTTCAATTGGTAGCCATGTTTTGCAAGTCTTCAAATAAACTGTACCATCATTAAAACTTATATTTGGATGGTAAATCTTGGTGTCAAATTTTAGTATAGGTGGGATGTTTATATTATTAGAAATTGTAATATTTAATTTAAACACACCTTTATTATAATAACTTTGTTTAGGACCTTGGAAAATTATTGAAATTTGTGGTGATTCTGATCCATTTAAAATTGCTTTTGCTTCATATTTTCGACATTCTTTGTTTATTGTCTTGATATCTTTTAAAATCTCTGAAATGTCTGGCCCGTATATCATCAATAAAACGTATTAGCAAGTTTTGATTTGAATATATATTGGCAAGTTTTTGGTGCAATATTGTGAGTTATAAGCAAATAAATATTAGTTTAGCTAATATGAGTTATTAGAGTATCGTTTGATCTTTAAAACTAGTATACCAAAAGTTTGAAAATTAATTCATATAAGATAAAGAAGCAAGATGTTGTTTCTTACTTCAATGTTTAGTGTATTTTAGCGCTAATCATTATTTTCTTGATACTGTATATGCGGCTGAATCATCACATACCCGGAGGATGCGGCTTGGATAATTGAAGGGTCGATGGATCATATCGGATATCGGATGCATGATCAAGACGCGTCTACTATTGTATGTTATTTCCAACAGAGATTATAGCGAGAAAATGAAAATATTTCACAGCTAAATTATCAAGCAACAAGGTAAGCTTTTGCAACTTACAAGATTAGAAAACACTAAAACAAAAATACAAAACCACCATTGTATATATATGACGCCTTCAAGCCCAAAATAACTTGAGAGACTTTTATAAATTATTTTAAATATAGCTATTGTGGTTTATAAAAAGAATTAAGCAACTAAATATATGAACTTAGTGTCTTGGATCAATGAGTTACATAAAGTATATGTAAGTTTACTTGTAAAGCCAGCAGCTGAACTGGCTACTAGCTAACGAGTTAACAACAATTAGTGAATTGCTAGATGTGTAGTTTGACAAGAACTACCAGAATCTAAACACATATAAGTAGTTGAATGTAAGGAGCTGATGCTCTATGTGAACAGCCATGTATATCAAAGCTAATGGTGAGCTGTAAATGATCTTTGAAGGGCTCACTTAACACATAATATTACATTTTATGCATTATAACTATCTTTAATTTTCTTGTTAAACTTGTCTAGATTATAGTAAGAAGTATCGCTTCTACCCCTCTTCCCAAAATACTTGTTAACCTCTCTTTCAACTTTATCACTACAGGGGGTATTATAGCTTATTATATCTTCAGAACCACACCTTTTCAAGTCATCATCTTCATATTCATCATCACTAGTATCATCAAACACATTCTCATTAATAACTAAATGATCGCTTTTTCCCCCAGTTTGAAAATCCAATAACCTAACAACATGAGACTTGAAATGTTTTGGGAACACTGTTTGTTTTGAATTACTATTTGAAACCCATCTACCATTATACTCATCATTATCATCTTCCTCATATCGTTTCTCAGGTTTATAAACCGGTATTGGTGGATAATCATTATAGTTATAAACATTAATTCCTTAAAATAATGAATATCATAATAATCTTGAGGTATAATATCTGATGTATTGTTGGATATAATATTTTTTGAGTGAGTTTCATTGATTGAACTATTACTATATGCACTGGTATCATATACTGAGCTTTCAGTATCACTTAAATAATCCAACCCTGGTGTTACACAATCAATTAACATTTCAGTCTCCGGATTTGATATTTTTTGATCATACAAATCTTTATTTCTAATCTGATTGAGAATTGTCTCTTGTTCATCTAATAAATTTTGTAAATCAATATCTTCTTGAGTCATTTGAAATTGTGCTTTTGGAGTTGGAACTCTAACACCAAAATCATTATATTGCCCTTTAGGTATAAACTCATTAAGTGAATTATCTAATATAGATCCAAAAGTTTTATAAATATGTTGTTCATGAAACATCGATGATGGTGTATTTAAAATATTTTGAAATTCTTGTTGAGCTTCCAGATTTATTTGATCGTTATGTTTTAACTTTTGTGGTGGTTTTGTTAAATTGCTGTATGCTGTTGTAGGTAAAGCTGTATTAACAGACATATTTTCATCAAAATTTTACAGTTGTACACTTTTTGATAATTTGTTTAATTAGCTGTGTTGTTTTATAATATACTGGTATATATATATATATATATATTAAGAATTATTTCAAAGCACCATGGCCAACTACCTATTTATATACTATTTCCACAGATCCTAACTAGCCATTACAAATCAACCATTATTCTGATATATATAGGATAAAAAGTTCTCCATACCGTATTTAAGGCTTGGAGTTCGTTGCCCTTGCCAAATTTTAACGGAAAATTTTGTAATTCCAGACTATAGAATAAACTAAATTCCCTTTTTAATAATAAAAACGCATAAGCATTATCCTCATACCCCGTCCCCAAACTCATTATATTAAAAATTGGATCTTACCATACAAAATTAATATTAACTTGGTTCAAAAAAGGATTGCATGAAAAGCTAAAATAGATCTGATACACTTAATCTTGCCCTTGCTGATCAATTCATGGTTTGATCGTTGCACTATCCATGTGCATGCCACATCTTAATCGAAGATTCTTGCATTTAAATGTAAGAGATTCGTAAAACATTAGCTACCATGGTATAGTATCCAAGTTTGGCATCATACGATATATTAATTTGAGCGATGCATAACAATTGGAATTTTTTAAGCTCAAATGGTAGTTAAATAAATGTTAATGCCACTTCAAAAACTCACAAAATTTATAAAGTTGAACTTAGTAGTCACATACTATGGTATCATATATATTATTACCATTTTTGAAATATTTTTTGATCCAAATATTACTGCATTACAGTAGTTTTGAGCGTGGGTCAAACAGTTGTTAGCTGGTAAATAATCAATATGAATATATGTACACGTTTATTTTAATAGGATTAATAATAATTGATCTGTATCTCAACTTGGAAAGTCTAGGTACAATTTCGGTATGTAACATGCATATCCACGTAGCTTTAAAGGTAATTTTTGGAATTTTCAGGTTTGTTATACGCAGATAAGATGGCTTGATCGCACTAGTGCAAATGAGGATCACAAAAAGTGCACTAAAAAATTTGCAAGGGTCTTGCAAATTGCCAATAATTGATCGAAATATAAGCATTAAAAACCACTTGATCTCATCAATTTAAGATTTTTAGACTATACTTGTACAACTTATAAACTGATAATAATTATTTTCAATTAAAGCTTTTAATAGAGATGATAATCTTAAACTTAGTTATCAGTGCACATGACGATCTTAGTATGTTGAAAAAAAAAAATTGAGGATACTGCGGTCTGGATCCATGATGCTTAAACTTTTTGAAAGTACACTACTTTTTCAATAATTATAATACCAGAATGTATGGGGTTGCAATCCATACCCTGCCATTCTATCAGTTTTTGAGAATTAGGAGTTTCATGAGTGGAAGAACGATCCATGGAGCTAAACTTATGCATCTGAGTGAAAAGAGTTCCCTCTATCTCGTTAATTACATATAGTAATAACCCTCATAATTACAGCGTACTTGTACATGTTACAAGTACATTTCCCATAAACATATAAGCAAGATTACAAGTGCTTAAAGTTGGATTGATAGTTGACCAATGATGATTATAAGCATACTAAAGCTTCAAAGAAGTATATACATACACGATAACCAAGACAATCATGGTACGAAAGAAAGAAGTTCGCAATATATATATAATATTTCGAGCCAATAAAAAAGGCATGGAGAGCTTAACTAATCTCTGTATGTTAAACTGTATTGGAGATTTATTTCAAATTTTACAACGACTCTAGAAGCTTGTCAAGTACCTGAATTTTATATCAGGAACCAAAAAATGGCTCGAAATTTATTAAAAGCGCATAGTACACGTGCAAATCTCTGAGCTTTAAATTAAATATAAAGCTCAAAATATATGTAGACATCTTCTAGGATGTAATACATGCATAGAACATGATGCACACTATTCCAATCTATCTACACTATGATAGAAACTCAAATATCCTCAATACATATTAGAGTTCGCATTTATATGTTGCACAATTTTTAAAAATGTACAAGTATACATCTGATAGTTATAAATAATAGCACAGCTTATAAGCCTGCATCAGCATGCAATCTACACGTGCTAGTGCTATGCGAGTGCACGAGTACCAATTAAACACTATCAATACATAGCATGGCAACTAATTAGTGTAGACTATAATTAAATTTGTAGGTTAATTCAGAAAAACCTCAAAACCATCCAATTATAATACAGATATCAAATAATCCAGTTCCGTTTTATGGATATTTATAAAAATTTGAACTGCATTTCCCTTCGACTGTTTAGAATATCTCTATCAAGCCCACCTAAATACCTAATTGCTGGACCGATTCACCTCTGTATAAACGCACTTCTTCGTCTCAGTATCATAACTGTTTTTAAGCTAGTTTATTCATGTGTTTAATCGATCCACCTTAAGTGAATCCGACTCTATTAGTGCAAACAACCCAGTTGAATAGTCTAATGATGCTTAAAATTGAATTTAGTTTTAGTAATGGTTGGGTCGAATTGTGTTAGTGGCTGTATGGCTATTGAACATTTTCACCCATGATGATTACAGCTACTGTAAACAAAAAATTATCAAGCTTGTAGGATAAAAACACTGGATTTAACTTGGCCGCTTAATGATAATTGTTCAACGTCACTTAAAAACGCGAACTATTTCTGGTGAAAATCTTTCAAGCTTATTTCAACGCTTTTTTATAACCGTTGCTGGGACGACTCTGCCAAATGGTAAACAACAGAAAGGTAAAAATTTCCAAGTCAACACGTTCTTTTCTTACACGCCATTTTTATATTTTTCTCTCTAACAAACTTTAAATTTGTGGCATTGAAAGATTATTAACTTAATTGATCAAAGTTTTCAACACCACTTTATTCAGTTATTTACATTGCTTATATCTTTAAGAAACTATACTGAACCGATAGCTATCCATATTTTGACAAAGGAAGGATAGTATAGTAAGATGGCACGATTATCTACACAACAAACATCATTTAATCGACCTCGCTCACGACGGGTGGTCGATAGTGAAGATGAAACTACAACTGATAGCGATTCAAGTTCTGAAAGAAGTAGTGATGATGATGAAGAAGAAAGTAGTCACGAAGATATTAAGAATGTATTAAGTGGAGGCGTTAAACCTGCTGTTACTAGTAGCGATGATACCACAATTAGAAAATTATTTCATAGTGACGATGAAACTAAACAAATAGCTGATTCATTGAATCAATTAAATATTCGACATAATGATTCTACTACTGCTACTATTAAAAATAATATTCAAAATAACATTCAAAATAGTATTCAAAATAACTTTCAAAATAATACTCAAAATAATACTCAAAATAATACTCAAAATAACATTCAAAATAACATTAAAAATAACATTCAAAATAACATTCAAAATAATTTTAGAAATAAGAATTATGATAATATAAGATCAATTTCAAATAATGATACCAAAAAACCTAATGAAAGTGGTTTAAAAGTCCCACATCAGAGTAATAAACCAAAGCCATGGAGGAAAAATGATACAAGTATATTCATAAAATCTCGACAAAAGCCTAATACAACTGCAAGATATAAATCTAACTCTTTCGATAAACCAATTCATAATACCCACGGATTTGCATCAAACAATAGTAGTACAAAAAATATTTTTACATCACCTGAAAAAACATTTAATAGCCCTGTTAAAAGTTTTCATCCAAATAAAGGTTTTTTAGAACCTCAAACACCAAAGTCTAAACAGTGGGGGCAAAAAATCGATTTAAATGTTTTAAGAACTGCAGTACCATTTGATTCACCAGAAAAAAAAATGGATTATTTAAAGGAACCTGTTCAACATGTTGAAATTCCAACTTGGCAACCCCAAAGTATGAATTATGAGTATAATAGTAATGGTAGTTCCACTCCAAAAAAGTCTTTACAAGCATTCCAATCATTACTTGATGGATTTGATGGTAGAGATTTGGATTTGAAAGAAGTTGAAAAAATTAAAGGATTGAATGTTGATTTAATGCCACATCAAGTTAGAGGGATTGCATTTTTAAAAGATTTGGAAAAATCAAATAGAAAAGGTGGATTATTATGTGATGATATGGGGTTAGGTAAAACAATTCAATCTTTAGGGTTAATTTTATCTAACAAGAAAAATCCTGAAAATGATAAAGATAGTTATACTAAGACTACATTAGTTGTTGGACCATTAGCTTTGATTCGACAATGGGAAGGAGAAATTAAAAACAAGGCGCCATCATTAAGGGTTATGGTTTATCATGGTAATGATAGAGTAAACGATGCTGAAAAATTCAAAGATTATCATGTTGTAGTTACAACTTATAATTTATGTGCATCTGAATATGAAAAGCGTGGACCATTATTTAAAACCAAATGGAGAAGAGTCATTTTAGATGAAGCACATACTATTAAAAATGATAAAACTAAATCTTCGCTTGGGTGTTGTAATTTGAATGCAAAATATAGGTTGTGTTTAACTGGTACACCTATTCAAAATGATGTTAAGGAATTATTTTCATTGATTAAATTTTTAAAAATTAAGCCATTGAATGATGTTTCTGAATGGAATAGACAAATCACTACCTGTATGAAAAGCGGGCTAACACAACTAGCTATGAAAAGATTACATGCATTTTTAGCGTTAATTATGTTAAGAAGAACAAAAGACGTTCTGGGAAATTCTGGGTTTAAATTACCTGCAAGAACCATCCATAAAACATTTTTAACATTTTCAGAAGATGAAAAATCAATTTATCAACCTTTATCACAAAAAATTAGTAATAAATTGAATACTTATAAACAAAATAATAAGTTCAATTCATTAACTGCTTTATTATTATTGTTAAGGTTAAGGCAAATGTGTTGTCATAAAAACTTGATTCATAGTATTTTAGATTCAGATGACAAAGAATCCGTGAAAATATCAGCTGCTAGTGAAAATAATAATGCTGATGAACTAGCAGATATTATGAATGGTTTAAGTATAAAAAATGATGTTTTGGAAAATTTTGGTATTGAAGAAAGGGATGATCAATCACATCATGGTACAAGTACTAAAATTAAAGAAATGATTAAAATTATCAAGTCTGATCCAAAAAGAAAAACTATTATTTTTAGTCAATTTACAACTATGTTAGATGAGATTGAACCATGTTTTGATAAGGCAGGAATTAAATGGACAAGATATGATGGTAAAATGAACACTGTTAAACGAGAAGAATCACTAAGAAAATTAAGGGAAGATCCTGAATGTATTGTATTATTATGTTCATTAAAATGTGGTGCATTAGGTTTAAATTTAACTTGTGCCAGTAGAGTTATTTTAGATGATCCATGGTGGAATCCTATGATCCCTGAACAAGCTATTGATCGAGTTCATCGAATTGGTCAAAAACGTGATGTTGATGTTTATGAATTGATTATGAGAGATAGTATTGAAGAAAGAATTATAAAATTACAAGATAAAAAGCGTGAATTAGCTAGTTCGATTCTAAATGGAGGAGATGGTGGTGCTGCTAATAAAATCACGGCAGAAGAGATTTTATCATTATTTAGATAGATTAGTATACTTATAATACATTATCGATCTTATCAAAACTTGCCATAGAAATGGTAAATTGCCGGCGTTACATCGGGATATCACTAATGACGGAGGCGGCTTTATAATCAACTTTTGTAGACTGAGCGGCTCATGGAAATTTCAAATGTCTCATTTATTCTTTGCAATGTTGTAAAATTACAATACAGTAGTTTGTGCCACCAGCGCTTTTTTTTTTTCCATTCCTGCACTAAACTAAAATTTTTTTTCATCCCAACCCACACTGAGTAATAATAATATAGGTAAAATTTCTACAAAACTTTTTTTTTTTTTTCGACGACTCATTTTTCATTTTCAAATCAACTAACCTTTTTTTTTTAAAAATCAAATACTACTAGTAATAATAATAATACAAAAAAGATGGGTGACCATACTAGAGATCCATGTCCTATTGTCATTTTAAATGATTTTGGTGGTGCCTTTGCCATGGGTGTTATTGGTGGTACAGTTTGGCATGGTATTAAAGGGTTTAGAAACTCACCTATTGGTGAAAGAAGGATTGGTGCTATCAGTGCTATTAAAATGAGAGCACCAACAGTTGGTGGTAATTTCGGTGTTTGGGGTGGGTTATTTAGTACATTTGACTGTGCAGTTAAATCAGTTCGACAAGTTGAAGATCCGTTTAATTCTATTATTGCCGGGTTCTTTGTTGGTGGTAGTTTAGCTATTAGAGGTGGTTGGAGACATGTTAGAAATAGTGCAATTACTTGTGCTTGTGTTTTGGGTGTTTTTGAAGGTGTTGGTATTGCTATGCAAAGATGGATGGCTGCTGGAGCTAAACCTGTTCAACCTCAAATTCCAGATACTCCTTTGGCTCCTTAGGTTTTTTTTCTACCATCATTTATTTAATTTTTACGTTTTTACCTCTTGTTTATGATTTATTGTGTATATATATATTTTTTATTATTGTTTGTATTTTTTTTGCATTTATTAATATACTAGTCTGAAAAAGCTATAGAATAGAAAAAAAAGTTGCTGCTATATTTTTTAAGATTCTACATTAAAATTTCATGTTTAACATCATTTTTGATTTCTTTATGAGGCAAAACAACTGAATTTTTAACATGTACTTCATCTCCAACCAAAACATTTTTGGCCAAAATGGTAACAGTTTGAACTTTAATACCATCTTTGATAGTGCTTGAAGTATAATCATCATTATCAGTTGGTGAACCTTCAATTCTAGCCCATGCACCTACCTTAACATCTTCTGATAAAATAGAATGTAAAATGCATGCATCATGTTTAACTTCAACATTATCCAAAACAATGGCATCCTTAATTCTTGCACCTTTACCAATTTTGGCATTAGCACCAATTGATACATCTGGACCCAATTTAGCTTCTGGATGAACAGTAGCAGTTGGATCAATATAAACAGGTGGGACAATGTTAGCTGAAGGAGTAGCAGTTGCCTTTGGATCAGATTGGAATAATTGATTTAAATATAAAGAATTGGCTTTAACTGCACTACCAGCTTCTTTAACTTGTCTCCAGAAATCTTTAGTTTCATAAACATAAAAATCACTAGTTTCTGATAATGGAACTAGAATATCTTGTTCTAATCTTAAAACATCTTCATCAACATCTTCACCATAATAATTATCATGCAAGAATTCTTCTCGTTTCTTTTTAGCATCACCAATAATATCAAATAATGATTGATCAAAAACATATACACCACCATTAATTAAAGTACTCAAATGAGAATCTGGTTTTTCAACATAATGAATAACTTTTTTATTTTCATCAGCAATAATTGCACCAAAATTACTTGCAATAGTTTCTGGAACTCTTGTACCTAAAATAACTGCTTTTGCCTTTTTATCATCAAAAAATTTATTCATTTCTTCTAATGGGAAACTATTAATAACATCTGCATGAATAACAAAAAACTTTTCTGGATTACCTTTTAAAATAACATCTCTAAAATGATACAACCCACCTGCTGTACCCATTGCTTTGTATTCTCTTAAATATTTAATTGATAAATGAGGATATTGTTTATTAGTTTCATGAATAAAATCTTTAAAAACATGGTCTTCATAAAACCCGACTAAAATAATTTCACTAACTGATCCAACTTTGGCAACACTGTCAACAGCATGAGATAATAATGGTTTACCAGCAACTGGAAACAAAACTTTTGGAATATCCAAACTCAATGGTCTGAATCGAGTACCTCGAGTACCACCGCCGACTAAAATTAATGCTTTATTGGTCATTTTTCTGTTGTTATTGTTGTTGTTGTAATTTGTTTATAATAAGTGTAGTTCTCTAATATATATAAATTACGTGTTTTTGTAATAATGAAGAGCGTAAAAAAAAATCAGGTGGTGGCTTTAAATTGAATTTTTGGGTTCTCGAAGCTTTAAATAGTATTGTGTAAATAACCCGTGCCGGTGTTTTTTGCTAATTGTTGTTTTTTTTTTTTTTTAACCTAAGAATATTCTATTATTTTATATCCCTTAAAAAATGCGTCAATTGTTTTAAGCTACAATTAACTATATATAATGGAAACTAGTCCACAAATCTGAGTTTTCAACAGAAATTAGCTCATAGTGGTTTGTCAGAAATATCAAAAATGTTTAGATCTCTTGTATCAATTTTCCATCATTTCTTTATTATTACAAAGATTTACACCAAAAAATTACAGTCTAAGTGGGCATGATGATACGAGCCCATCAATTTTTAGATTAGGATTGCAATGGATCAGGTCATCGATTCATTCATTGAGTGCCATGGATTATTTGTATAATTCCCACAAGGTTGCGGATAGACAATCCTGACGTTCATTATGCACCAATTATGCATCAATGAATCAAGCTGGCTGGCTAAACACTCCCCGGCTTAAAGGTTCTAGAACATTAACATTCATAGGGTTAAATAATACCTAACCATTCCAATAAAGCTTTCAATTATATGATAACTGGGATATTTCCATGATCAATTGGGTAACAAAATTTTAGGACAGTGCATTCAAAGATTTATTAGCTAAGGACTGGTTGAGGCTGATGATACGTGTTGGATTTGGGTGTATTTTGTCTAAGTTTTGAATCGGTGCAAGCGTGTCTTTGCCACAAATTCAGCCATATTATAAATCTAATGATCGATCCCCTTCGCACAAACTTTAGATGTCTTGAGTTCTGAGTTTGAAACAGCACGCTCAGGCTACTGTAGTGTGATCTCGAGCCCTTTGAACTTCTTAAGTAAATTAATTAACTTAAGCAGCCCCATCAAAATTATTATCTTATAAGTTCTATCCATGTAGAACTATACGACTACCAACCTTAAAAGTTCAATTATAACGAGCTCTATAGTGCTTTAACTGGCCAAGCACACATGTAGATATGCAATACCACATATGCAATACCACGTATGCTTGTCCAAAAACATATGCCTAACCAAATAATGAGAATAAAGCTCTAAGTTCAAAGTTGATACGTAGAACTACAATAAACAGCCTGATCTATAATAATTTAACAAAAAGTTTCGATATATATATATATATGTATATCTAATTGAGTATACTATAGACTTATATGATTCAATCGATTATAATGGTCAATTGAACTTGATCAATTCCTCGAAATAGTTCTCGCTATGTCTAGGATCGCTCCTGCGCCAATGCATATGACCATATAGTCCCAGAGCCCTTAAGCAATTGACTGCTACTTCTTTACAGCTGGAATTTATTTCTCCAGACGCTACAGAAATATATATAGCTCGATGGTCCGTTAGTGAACGCGTTACTGCGGCTATTGTACGTGTTTACGCTTGCAATAAAATTCCATTAGATTTGAAATTGATCAAAGAACCAAAAGAGGATACTGAAATTTTAAAATTAGTGTACACGTGAAGGCTGAGATGCAAACAGATTACAAGTTATATCATAATGAAGTTGGAAGAATATTAAGAGAAAGGCATTCTTTAATGCTTACCATAAATCAAATTGAGAATATCAGATTTAAAAGACAGGTTAGTCAATAATAAACAAGTCAAACATCGAATCAAAGGACTCAATCGATGATAAAAACATATATTTACTCTAATAGAAAAAATAAATTTACTTGGTAATTTATTTGTTTGAAATTTTTTTTTTTTTTTTTTAATTACAAAAATTAGTTGATTTATAAATACAACCCCTTTAATTAATCAGACATTGCAACTCCACTTATGCCTACATTGTTACCTTTATCATCTTTACCCTTATCACCTTTACCACGAACGTCTCTAATATCTTTACTCTTGACAACAGTGTTAGTAATCATTCGTTCTTTATCCAATTTTTTACCTTCACAAACTTGTAAGATTTCATCATTATCTAAAGTTTCATATTCTAATAAACCTTCAGCTAATCTTTCTAATTCAACTTTTTTATCTTTTAATAACTTTCTACATCGATCTTCACTATCAATTAGCAAAGTTCGAATTTCTTGTTCTGCCAAATGTCTAGTTTCCGCACTCCAATTATTCCAATTTTCTGATAAATTAATTGGTCCAATTAATTCACTCATGCCAAAACTTGTTACCATATTTTGTGCAACGTTGGTAGCTTGTTGAAGATCTGATGAACAACCACTTGAAACATTTTCATGACCCCAGGTAATTTCTTCAGCAATTTTACCTCCCATACAAACATCTAATTTAGCTAACAATTCTTTTCTTGTAATATCATATTTATCCATATCTGGTAATTGAAAAGTAACACCTAAAGCACTACCTCTTGGTAAAATAGTCGCCTTATATAATGAAGTAGCACCTGGGGTATACATTGCCATAATGGCATGGCCAGCTTCATGATATGCAGTATTTCTCCTACATTCTTCAGTTAAAACCATTGTTTTTCTTGCTGCACCCATTAAAATTTTATCTTTAGCCCATTCAAAATGATTCATTGTAACAGATACAGATTTTTGTTGAGAAGCATAAATAGCTGCTTGATTAACTAAATTCATCAAATCAGCACCTGAAAAACCTGGAGTACCTCTTGCTAAATATGCTGTATTTACATCAGTAGCACTTTCAACTTTTTTCATATGATGTTTTAAAATTGCAATTCTACCTCTCACATCTGGTAATTCAACATTAACAATTTTATCAAATCGACCTGGTCTTGTTAAAGCTTTATCTAATAATTCTGGGAAATTGGTTGCTGCAATAAAGATAACACCTGTTGATTGTGAAAATCCATCCAAGTCAACCAATAATTGATTTAAAGTCTGTTTACTATAAGCATGATCTTTAGGATTTCTTCTTGAGCCAATTGCATCTAATTCATCAATGAAAACAATAGCTGGTGCTTTAGCTCTTGCAGCAGCAAATAATTCTCGAACTCTTTTGGCACCAACACCAACATATAATTCATCAAATTCAGATCCACTCATAAAGAAAAATGGTACACCTGCTTCACCTGCAACAGCTCTTGCTAATAAAGTTTTACCAGTACCTGGTGGGCCAGTTAATAAAACACCTTTTGGTAGTTTACCACCCAAACCAGTATATTTTGATGGATCCTTTAAAAAATCAACAATTTCTTCCAATTCACCTCTTGCTTCATCAACGCCATGAACATCTGAAAATTTGACATTTGATTTGCTACCATTAGCATCAATTTCAACTTTAGAAACATCACTACTTGAATTACCTTTTAAAATTGAACCAGATGATTCTGTAAATAATGATAAACCAACCATTATCCCCCAGCCTGCTAATCCCATTGGAATCAACCATTTTAACCATCTTAAAACACTTGACATTACTGATTCAGTAATAATAACATGAACAGGATCAATTTTAGTACCTTTACCACCACCAATCTGATAACCTCCTAAAGCATTACCTAATGATACAGAATTAGTATTATTCATTGATTGACTTGGATTATTTGCCAAAAAACTTTTTTCCATTGCTTCAGCTTTTTCTGTATAACCAATAGTCTTCAATGCTTGAATATACAATGCTTCACATTCTGGACTTTTTGCAACAGTTGGTGATTCAAATCTTGATACAACCAAATGAGGATAATTAGCTGATAATAATGCTTTATAAAATTCTGCTTGAATTGATGGGTTATTTAATGCACGGTTTGCTTTTTGTTCTGATTGTGATAATGATTGATTTGATGGTGAGGATGATGATGATGATTGATTTGAACTTGCTGATGAATTTAAAAATCCTCCAAGAAGTTGTTTGATCGGGGTAGATGAAATTGATCGTTGTTGTTGTATTATTAGTTTATTGATATGATGTTGATTTCTCATCAATAAACTACACATTGTTTTCGATGTGTTAAGTCTTGATGAGACTTTCATAGCCTGCAACATCTTTTTTTATCCTTATCAGTTTATCAATTTATCAATAGATGTTGAAAACGAAAATAAGACTCTTTAGAAAATAACTTTTGGTGTGGGTTGTTGAATGATTTAATAAAGAAAGTGAGTGAAGGTGAATGGGTTAAAGAGTGGTGGGCCAGCAACAGCAGCAGCGGGAAAAAAAATTTTGGGGCTTTAATTATATATATAAGATTCACTGGGATTTAAAATTTTAACGCCTCAAAAGAATAGATTATTAAACGATAAATTTTAAAAAGACGATGAATCAGCGTTCTACAACTACCAGGTATACATTGAAATTTCTACACACACACACACTAGATTAATTTGTGGCTCTCCCCGACCGTTTTTTGACTGGTCATATTATATTTTAAGCATGTGTAATAATTTGGATTCCGTGGCGGTTGGCCCATATCGCCGGTGGCAACTATCGGGTCCAGGCTTGAAGCAATAGAATACTAGTGATTGAGGCTCAAGCAGGTCTTAACCTTCTCGGCGCTTGACTTATGCGGTAATAGAAGAAATAGAATCTTAAAAGCTAGCACTTTTCACCGATAGCACGGCTGAATTAAGTTAAATTGATATATGCCTTGAAGTCAGTATATAGATACGAAAGGTATCCAGTTGGTATCAAGATATTCATAATAGATTTGAACATTAAAAACTAATCAATTTAAAACCAATTTATTGCAGGTCTTGATTACTGTAGTTGGAATAAACTATATTGAGGCTGATTATAATTTTTGAAATTTGGAGTTTAAATTAATTGAATTAAAATTAAGCTTATTTCGGTAATTTATTATTCATAGTAAGAACATCAATGACCGATGCTTATCTCTAAAATCAATTGATTAGAAATTTTTAAATTTGCAATGACTATAAATATGTAGCTCATGATATGAACTCAACTACTAGCTATAGTATTTATGATAATCAACTGTAATTAAATATCGCGTAAATTTAGCTAGGATGCATGCATGCTAGGTCAATTGTATATATGTGCAGCTCCATGGTATGTGCACAATTTGTATGTCCAGATCGATATTATATCTTTTTAGTAAACGGGCCTTAAAGTTAGATCAATTTAGATGATGCGATTTTTATTAAATGTTAGCTATAGTCTATGAAGGGTTCTAGGAAAAATTAAAGATCGATATATTTAGAGCTTTGACTGCTGCACTATCCTTATATATATATGTGTGCACATGTGTTAATTATGTGATTCTAGACTTCGAGTGTTCAATCATAGCTTGATCTCCATATTAGTTTCTTAGTAATTATTAATCTGCAAATAATTATTCAATTTATTATATTTATATCCTACTTAGTTTGAAGAACTTAATTACCAGCCGGCCGTTATATATCTAGCTACAAGAGATTAAAACTGGCTATATATACTATAGCCTGTGAAATATAATTAAGGTTAATTATATACCTAGGCTATTAATGAAAACCCATTTCCATAATAATTAAAACTTAGATCGTTCACCTATATACGACACCCTACCACTACAGACATATATAAATAATAGGTATATATAGGTCTCAAAAGTTAATTAAATCTTGCAATGATCGAATGGCGCTGCAGTGTACAATTGTATATTTATTGCAATCATGATATCAATATATGGAATAAATACCAATTGAGCATATATTTATATATAGACTATCTATATTCAGATATTGTAGTTAACTATATAGAAATCGGAAACTATGCACTAATTATCTAGATAACTATTTATAATAGATTCTAGACTTGAACAGCCAGTTATACCAATAGAAATAATGCTCACATCAAAGCTTCCATTACGTATTAATCGAAATCAATTAAGACATATATCTCCTATATATGGATAGATAGGCCATAAAAATATATCAGTAGTCTAATATTAAGTTAAAAAATATAGTATGGTTTACCGGCCGTTCTCGCTATATCAGTGCCCTATCATATACATATATTCGCACAAGCTAGGCAGGTACAGTAGGTGATCAACACTAGCTAGTAATCAATTTAAACCTTATAAAAATCTAAAGCCTAGAGAATCGCGATTCAGATAAAAAAAGAATTTAATTTACATGTAAATTTCGCGATCAATCAGAATTAATTGAGGCTCCCCCACACTTTTTGGACTTAGCCTTAAAAGCAAAACACAGGAGAGGATTAAACTTATCTCATATTAATTATTTTATGCTTTGATATTTGGTTTCATTGGTAAACCAGCAACGTATTTATCCTTGTTATGGTGCATGGTTGATTGATTTGTCCATATATATTATTAACGAAAAAAGCTTACTCAGGTAAGGCCCATAATTAAGTCATTATAATCAATTGACAATTCTTAGCAAGTAAAATCTTATGATATAAATTTAATAGGCTTTTCTGCCATGGAAATAGATATTTACTTCTTGAAGTCATATATGCTGAGTATTGTCAACCTTATTGTATAGTTGAGATCCATGCATCATTGCAATATACCATATCCTAAATTGGGGCTTAAGATTGCGACATTTGAATGACTTCCCATGTGCACTTGTACGTTCTCTCAGGAAATTTGAGTTCGCACATGAGAATGATAGCCTAGGTCATAGATGAATGCGTATACAATAAAGTTCGGAATCCGTAAATTCGAACTCGAAATAAATAATCTGGTACCAGTATTTGAAAGATGGATGGCCCTGATAGGCCGCTGTTGTGTGCAAAACTATTAATTGTTTACGTGTCTACGTTATAAACAGTTAATTATTAAAGATAATATTTGCTTATTATTCATCCATATGATAAGATTCATGCATCTTCATTACTCCATTATCACATTTTATAAACTTAAATCAATTCTGAATGATCAGATACAACCACCATGTTAACAATTGGCCAATGCGTCGTTAGTGCCGTTTGGTAACCCTTATCCATTATTTTATTTTAAACTGAAACTTCTACTACTTTGTTTAAACCACGCTAATATAAAGGACCTCAGGATCCAATAAACTTCATGACGACAGCATCATTCTCAACATTATCGATCTCCTCGTCCACTAAAGCGTTACTTCTACACCATCATGATGGAGCAGTAAAGATGAGAAAAAAAAATCGGTTGTCGGCGTCGTTCACCTATCACTGCATAACAGGGTTGCGTTTTCGGCGCGAGATTTACTCACCGAAGCGCTTCAAAACCAAGGCGATATCGGCAGGGCTCCTTTTTTGCCCTACAAAGATCACAAAATAACTATGACAATTAAATGGTGTTTGATTGGTTACTCCACTTTTTTCCATAGATTGACACCGCCGCACACAACCAAAACACTTCCTCGATCTGAAATAGCCGATATCGGGCCTTTATCGTTGTAGCTTTGAGTAATTAATCATACCAATGGGAAATTTCATTTTAAAACGTATTAAGCAGATATTTAGATACAATAACTCGTGTCTGAAAATATTTAGTCACTAATTTTCAAGATCTTTTATAAATATTTCAAACTCTCCATTTTTTTTCTTTATAACTTTTATTTATTTATACATATTTTTTTTTTTTTGATTCTCTATATTTCATCAAACATACAAGAAAAAAAAAAAAAAAATGGGACAAACATTATACGACAAAGTGTTTAACGACCATATTGTTCATCAAGAAGATGGTACATGCTTATTATATATTGACCGACATTTGGTCCATGAAGTCACATCCCCTCAAGCCTTTGAAGGTTTAAGAAATGCTAATCGAGGAGTTCGACGAACTGATTGTACACTAGCAACAGTAGATCATAATATCCCAACTACTCCAAGAACAAATTTTAAATCTATCGGTACTTTTATCAAAGAAAATGATTCAAGATTACAATGTACTACATTAGAAGAAAATGTGAAAAATTTTGGTGTTAGATATTTTGGTATGGATGATTCAAGACAAGGTATTGTTCATGTCGTTGGTCCAGAACAAGGGTTTACATTACCAGGTACTACTGTTGTTTGTGGTGATTCTCATACTTCTACTCATGGTGCTTTTGGTGCATTAGCATTTGGTATTGGTACCTCTGAAGTTGAACATGTATTGGCAACTCAAACTATTATTCAAGCTAAAAGTAAAAACATGAGAGTTAATGTTGTTGGTAAATTGAAACCAGGTATTACATCAAAAGATTTAGTTTTACATATTATTGGTCAAATTGGTACCGCTGGTGGTACTGGTGCAGTTATTGAATTTGCTGGTGAAGCAATCCATGAATTATCAATGGAATCAAGAATGTCAATCTGTAATATGAGTATTGAAGCTGGTGCAAGAGCTGGTATGATTTCACCTGATGAAATTACTTTCGAATATATTAAAGGTAGACCATTAGCACCAAAAGGTGAAGAATGGGAAAAAGCAGTCAAATATTGGAAAACTTTACATACAGATGAAGATGCAAAATTCGATATTGATGTAGAAATTAAAGCAGAAGATATTATCCCAACTGTTACTTGGGGTACTTCACCACAAGATGCATTACCAATTACTGATAAAGTTCCTGATCCTTCAAAAGAATCTGATCCAATTAAAAAAGCTGGGATGGAACGAGCATTAAATTATATGGGCTTAACTGCCAATACTCCTTTACAAGAAGTTAAAATTGATAAAGCATTTATTGGTTCATGTACTAACAGTCGAATTGAAGATTTAAGATTAGCTGCATCAATCGTTAAAGGTAAGAAAAAGGCTGATAATGTTTCAAGAGTTTTGGTTGTCCCAGGTTCTGGTTTAGTTAAACGACAAGCTGAAAAAGAAGGTTTGGATAAAGTTTTTGAAGATGCTGGTTTTGAATGGAGAGAAGCTGGTTGTTCAATGTGTTTAGGTATGAATCCAGATATTTTATCACCAAAAGAACGATGTGCTTCAACTTCTAATCGAAATTTTGAAGGTAGACAAGGTGCTCAAGGTAGAACTCATTTAATGAGTCCAAGTATGGCTGCTGCCGCTGCTATTACTGGTCATTTATGTGATGTTCGAGATCATTTACCAAAAGATGTTCCAAAAGTTGAAATTGAAACCAAGAGTTATGAACCAGAAAAACGTCCAATTGAAGCTGTTGAAATTGGTGGTGATGCTAAACCAGTTGAACAAGCTAAAGTTCAAAAATCAGCTTCCTCTACAGAATCATCATCATCAGGTGGTAATGCAACTGGTATCCCAGTTTTCAAAGTCGAAGAAGGTGTTGCAGCTCCATTATTAAAAGCTAATGTTGATACTGATGCAATTATTCCAAAACAATTTTTGAAAACTATTAAACGAACCGGTTTAAGTGCTGGTTTATTTTATGAATTAAGATTCGAACCAAATGAACAAAATGAAATGATTAAAACTGATTTTGTTTTAAATGTTGCACCATGGGATAAGGCCAAAATCTTGGTTGTTTCTGGTGATAATTTTGGTTGTGGTTCATCAAGAGAACATGCACCATGGGCATTAGCTGATTTTGGTATTCGAGCTATCATTGCACCAAGTTTTGGTGATATTTTCTATAACAATTCTTTTAAAAATGGGTTGTTATGTATTAGATTACCAGCAGAAGAAATTGAATCTAAATTAATTCCAGTTGCTCAGCAAGGTGGTAATTTAAAAATTGATTTAGAAAATCAACAAATTTTAAATGGTGATGAATCATTAGCTAAATTTGATGTTGAGTCTTTCAGAAAATATTGTTTGGTTAATGGATTAGATGATATTGGTTTGACTTTAAAGAAAGAAGATCATATTATTAAATATGAAGAAATGAGACGTGATAAGTTTAGTTTCTTGGAAAATGATAATGGTAGTCAATGCATTAACCCTGTTGTTGGTACTAAAAAGAGTCCATATGGCGTTACTGCCCAAGAATGGTAAAAGATTTTGAAATCTCTTTTTCAAAACTAAACAACAAATTGCATCCTTTTTAATTACTAATTTATTATTTTTTATTTAAGTTATTTAGAGTTTTTTAATGTATTTTTATTAACGACTTCAATATTTTTCATCAGCTTTTTTTTTTTTAACTAATAGTAATAAATCTTCAAGTGAGTTTAATCTGTTGCATGCATGCGCAATAACTATATATAATGAGCCGCACAGTATATATGCATGCATTAATTCAGCCAGACATACTTAAGTTATCCTCGATTTTAGGCAAGATTCAATTACTTTGTTAATTTAAATTTTATAGTCTAAAATATTCTTCTTTCAAACAAGCATGTAACAGGTATTATCATAGTAGCCCGGGACTGCAGCTCTAGAGTGTACAAGGCGGTTAAAAATATACAATGTAATATATCATATATTCAAACGGCTTACGTCTTCGATTTATTCATGGATGTATAAGAAGAATAGAAGATATCTATATTTCCAGTTTTTAGACCATGGAAAATAAGTTGCAAACTTATAAATTTTAATTTAAGATCTAACTGCAGTCATGATATAAACTTGTAACACGCATTCCAAACATATGTACCACTCACAAGAGTTTATTAATTAACACGTGTACTAACTAAGTATCAACTACAATAGAATATCACTGGTTTAACTTCATTTAAAGACCTGCAAAATAGTAGCTATCAATGCTTACATGTAGTACTCAATTTATGTTCATAATAAATGATGTATAGAATTGCAACGTAGGCATGCATACAAGCAAACCTAAATAGCTAGATTAACAAATTTGTGGAGAATTAAATAATGAAGAATTGCCAGGTTTTAATTGATTCAAATACATACATACAACCTAAGCAAGCATGCAGATCGATGCTTTTACTTAGCTTGCAATATTGGTAACTATAGAACTACCTATAATAATTCTGCTGCAATGGCTCGGGAATCGAACCTATCACATCGATTGCAAAGCTTAATTAAACTATGACTAAATGCGTTTATTAATTATTCATAGTCCAACTGATCATTGAAAATCAATCAGCCACAATTTAAAATCTGGTGTCTACCACCACGGTAAGGTGTAGTCTAAAAGATTGTAGTCTAAGATTTACTTAGTGCATATTTCACAGCAATGGGTATACCAGTTGCAGCCAACCTAGATTATCCACAATAACATCATATATATTGATCTGATATGCTTTTGAAAGAAAAGCAGGTAAATCCTACTCTAGTGCTGCATTTGCTTACTGTAAATTTTACAACCCCAATGTTACCAGTAACAATCCGACTGTATCATCATGAAGCAGTCATGAATGTAAGTTAAGCTTTTACAGCCGGAATAAGTACAATCTAAGACATGCGAGATGTTCCATGCATAAATCATAATTATAATGCATGTAGTACCCCGGCTGCAGTAGTACCATCAAAAAAATGGGATATTCCAAATCCGGATTCATTACAATGGGAAATGAAAAGATAAAAAGAAAAAAGAGCAAAATATGAACACTGAATTCATTAAACGAAATTCAGGCAAAATAATGATAATCAATTAGATTTGATAGGATTTGAGCTATATACAGGATATCACAATTGAATATATCTAGATCGATTCAATGTTTCAGCCATGCATACCAGGCAAGCTCCGTTACAAAGACCAATATCGTTTATACACACGCATACAACATCTACTACTGGCATGGTTTGTATGGGTTAGAAGCAAACATACTCCTGTTATAATATAAGATGCATTTGAAATATAATTACCATAATATTATCGCAGTCTACTCTTATTTAGAATCAGCTGTATTTCATTAACTTGACAGAAATTCAACCGGATGAACTTATAGTTAGCTTTGTTTATGAAGGCAATTAAATATCCAGTGATCAGTACTATTCGTAAGAAAGAGATTTAACCCTTGGCTTCATATTTATTACGAGTACTGAGCTTTCCCATACTACAAGACTGTATCTTAGGCAGGTGCTTTCAAATCTGACTATTGCAATCGTAAAAGTTTTGGGCTAAGGAGGCACTCTGTCCTGGGTGCTTGCACGAAAGCAGGTGCATCATCTGTCATGGTGGAATATTACTTAAGCTATCTTAGATCCTAAATTTAATTAATTTGATGAGAATCAATATTAGCTACTGTATAGTAGGGTACCTGGTAGCTGCTTTTATCGATGCATCAGACATAATATGCGACGCAAAATTCACAATCCCCACAATTTCCTTTATCGGTATCTTCATATATTATCAGCTGCCTAGGTGAACCAACTATTCAAATAAGTATCTATTTACAGTCGATTATTTTAATCTTAGATAGATTTAAGCCAGGCTATCTGTCAAGCTTACTAGTAGCTATATTAATGGTAATTTAAAATCTATTTAAAGCCGAAAGATAATAAATGGGCCATCCATATTGGATATTATAGTGCCTTGGCATTTTATTTTTATTTTTTGAGACTCGAGATATCATTGGTGGATCATTATAACCGTCTGGTAGTGATTAAACCTAACGGCACCAAAAAAGAGATGCTATAATCTTCTATTACTGCATAACTAGGGTTATGAATATATTGATTAGCTGTAGAATAGAACGAATCTTAGCAGTTCTGAATCAGTGTCGGATTTGGATATTTAAAAGATAGAGCATAATCATGATAAGGCATTTACCCATAATAAAAGATTTGTGTTACACTAACCTTATAATAAATCTATGTGATAACTATCACTATGCATCGAAATCTTAACGTTCAATGAGTCTCAAATCTAATGCTTTAGCACTTGAGGCTAAGTTATTTCCCCAGTATTGTTTGAAAACTATAGAATTTGAAAAAAAAAAAATTTCAATTCAGTTTTAAAGGGCTATCGGTCAACCCCATTTATCTCACTGACTTAATCCTTGAAACCTACCAAACTCATTCAGATTTTGATCAAACGACACTTACATATAGCTCACAATAGCTAGCTATAGCCAAATCGTCTTACTTAATTACATTAAATCATTTCCGAGCCTACACAACAGAGCCATCAGTACCCTTATATCCGGATTGTATACGCAGCCTTAAAAATAACAGTAAAAATTCATGAGTGTCTTTTTTTATTAAAATATTTGAGTTCAACCTATGAAACACTTTTTCCTAAGCAGCACTGTCACCCTTAAGCGGCGATAGAAACCGGTTGTATAACCGTTACATTATTAAAAAGAGAATTTTTGGTAAAATTAAAAGACAATGGTAATATTGTCTCCGATTGTCCCGGTTTCATACCTATTGATTTACCAACGCTTGAGCTAGCGCTCACGCGAGCAGATCCTACTTATTAAGTGCGGTTCCCCGCCTGGCGGGACCATCAAAAGCAGCACTAAAAAAGTGAAACAGCTGCTGTAATCTGAATTGATCGTTACTAAGAAAGCGTAGGAAAAGTGGCACCAAACAAGAAATAAAGCGAAACAAAAACAAGAGAAACCTTGAATTTTTTATTAATGATGATATAATAGTTTTCTTATCCTACTATAGTGGTAGTCCTCAAAAACACTAAATAGGCTAAGACATTTATTATAGGACAAAAAAAAATTTAAGGTTCAAAACTACTAATAATATTCTATTCCATTTTCAAATTTTTTTTTTTTTTCAACTTTCTCTTCATTATATTTATATTTATTCAGAATCCTTTAGAATTGAAATTGATAATCTAGCAGGTACTATTATTGATTGCAAATTATAGAAAGAGTCATTCTGCTAGACAATCTAACTATACATCAATCTTTTCAAGCACCGCTTATTTGATTTATATTTGCATAGTAATATTTAAAGAAGAAAAAAAAAGAACCAATGAGTACAGACTTTAGGCGCCTGAAAATAAGGGCTAATGAAAACGACGATGATTTCAATAATTACAAAACTATCAGTAGAAGAAGTTCAGTATCAACTATAGAATTTAAAACATGTCGAACGAGTTTAAATAATGATGAAAATGATTCGACAAGGTTATATACGACTAGTTTAAGCAATAACAGTCCAAATGAGCTGGAAAAATTCGAAATTCATATCACAAATTTATCGGGACAAGAAAAATCCAAGTTTCATGAATCTTTAACTGTTAAAGAAACCAGATTATTCATGCAAAAATATCAAAAGTGGTTAGCAAAATTATATTCAAAATTCGATCATTTAGATATGGACAATTTATATGAAGATGGTGATTTTCAACAGTCATTAAATAAATTGGTTAATGTTTTTAAAATGGATTATAGAATTGAAAATCATAATATATGGCAATTTTTAAAGAAAAAAGAAGTACTGGGCTTAATTATTGGGGATTCTATTTCCAATGGTAATGATTCGGATTCAACTATTACAGATGTATCTTCACCATCAACAGCAAAACGTTCACAATCACTTGATTCATCAAATTCAACTAGCACACATACGAAAATGTCCTCAACTTGCAATTACGACGCTGTGGCTGTTAATAATAGCAATTCTACTGCTAAAACTTCACGTGGATCAAATTATTTGAAGAAAAAAGCTACTAATTCGACCACCGGACCAAAAGATAAAAATTCAAAAAATAATAATTGCATTGTTAATAATAATTCCTCACAATCATCATCATCAACAAATCGACAAAATTCATCGTTGATTAGTGCCAATCCACACGTGCATCGGCATCGGCAACAATTGCCGCTGCCGCAACAACAACAAACTCATAATACCCCACCAGCGGCTGTTGCTGCCGCATCTTTATCTATGCATAAGCGATCAGCAAGTCTAAGTTCCACGCCGCACGATTATATTACTTCTCTAAACAAAAGACAAAATTTGATATCATCAAGGTCTAAAGTTGGTGACGTTAAATTTGTATCATCTACTAACAATCCACCACCTTCACCGCCATCATCATTTGCACCAAGTATTAAAAATCCTACTATAACCAATTCATCATTTTCAAATGATATCAGTAGTAATTTTATAATAAATGAAGAACCAACTTTAGCTAATCTAGAAACTATTGATTCACCAATTACACCAACGATTTCAAATCAACAACCACAAGTTCATTATACACCCTCTTTTTATTCATCATCTGAATCATCATCTGCTTCAAGTGTTGAAGTTGCAAATTTAAATGATGATGATGAATTGTATATTACAAACAAGCCAATTTTAAAACAGTTTAATACAACTGGTACAACTAATAGTGCAAAAAATATTAATTTCACAAAGACCAATAAAGTTTTTCAATTTAATAATGAAGGTACTATTGGTGAAAGTTTATTAGGTACTAGTATTACCAAAATGGCTAAACCTGCTAAAACTGCCACAACTAACAAATTTAAAAAAATGTTTGTTCATCATAAAGAAAATCAAGTATCTGCTTGATTTTGTTGATGAATTAAAATCTCTGTATTATTGTATTATTGTATTTATTTATTATATTTATTTAGTATTTTCACATTTTTTTTTTCTCTCGTTCTTTTTCTCGTTAAAAATCTAATTGGTTTTATTGAAATTTTGAGCTGTAGAATCTCGTGTTACTGCAATGGCGTAAATCCGTCTTTTTTTTAATTTTTTAATACAGTATCGCCATCCATATCGATAGCTATTGTATCTCTGATCCATACAGATTAGTGCTTGGATCAATGATCAAGCAAATAGAGCTGTAAAGGGTTGCTATGTCATACATTTGTACACACTATAGCAACGGAACCTTTTTAAATTAAATTGTCTCATTTGCCAAATAATATGGATATATGCATGATTAGCGATGACATAGACATGGGCGTCCATTATAAACTACCGCGGTACCTGGTAGAGGGAACTCAAGTATTGTTTTCTAAAATAGAACCAGGATCCAATTGATTAAGTCGATTCTTGATATTACCAATATTTATAGAATGTATCAAGACAGTTGCCAATAACAACTATAAATGTATCTATAGTATAATGTTCCCAAGAAGGAACAATATTACCCCCAATTATATACGTCATTATCGCAAATATTCTACCATCAGTAACTATAAATATAATACGATGACCTGGACAAATTGGATAATGGTAGATCTCCGGCCCAGAAAAAAAAAAATATTACTGCAGCTATGGTAAAAATATTACCATGAAATAATTAACGTTTCATCGGTAGCATTCGGGCGATTATCCTAGATAATCACTCTTTCAGCGCAGGCTAAAACAAGTAGAGTACCGAATAAAAAGGCTAGGGTTAAAAATTAGAATAATATATTATCCTATAAAGATCCGATATATTCTAACTAGTATTTGGATCTGATTTATTAGCTTATCAGTTGTACATACAAGTACATATATTTTTAAAAATCAAAACATGTGATTATTTGTATACAGAAAATTTTAGGTATTCATTACATTGTAAAACCATCTTAACCTTGGACAAATTAAGTATTTAGTTATTCGGAATTCCGTTGGAGATACGCGGCTCCCGTACCAAGGATAAGGCATGCCTAACCGGAGCTCCTTTCCTTCGACAGCTATATACTTGTACAGTATGGATCCCTTATTTTTAACTTCAAATAGAACAAATAAAAATCTATCTATCCATAAACTTTAAAAGCTCTAGATTGGTCATAAAACAATAGGACTTTTTTCTTCTTGTTTTATACCCGAAACCAGAACTCACACACACACACAAAGTATATGGCCTAACTATGATTTGATAACTGTGTCCCTGAATAAAAAGCTTTATATATAAACAAGTTTACAAAGCATTAAGTGGATCTCTTTAAATTAAGACTAACTGATGAATTGCATACATTTGAGGAAATTAGAGTAAAATGACAGAGTGCAGTCTTACTAAACCAGAAGCTATATTTAAGCGAAGTCCAAAAAAGTCATCTACTGTAATTGGTAAAGCATTCAAGAAACAACCAACAGCATCTTGTTTCATACATGAATTACAAGAGCCTGCTTACAATAAAGGTAAAAATATTACTACTAGAGGTAGAAAGAACTATATACAAAATAAAAAGTTAGCTACGATGCATAATTACAATGACAGTCGAAAGTATACGATATCTGGCCATCATAGAAGTACAGCAACCTCACAGATAAGCAGCATGCACAACTTACAATCAGAACTAATTTTAAGTAATGGCTTTAAATTTAATCAAGATCACAGTTTGGAAATATCAACACAATCATACGCTATGCAAATCCTCAGTGCACATTCAAAAGTCAATAGAATTTTACAGAATATAGGTGACTGTGATTCTAGGAGTAGACTAATTAAAAAGATTAAGATGAGGCTAACTGGATTCTTTGAAAAAACTGATTGTGAGGCTTGTTATTGTAGAGGGGTACAGGGTACTGAATTGAGTTGGGGAAAGTTTATATTTTTGGTATTTTATTTTATCTTTGTACTCGGAATGACAATTCTGTGGTATTTTAAATATATCCGCGGCCAATAACTAAATAATAACCAAAATTACGATTGAATTAATTCACTCCTAGTACCCATTATCTTTAGTACCGTCTCGTCTGCTTTCACTGCAGTTCACCGTTAGTTATTCATACAACCTGCAAAACTCATTACTACGTATTCGGAAGTTGAGCTGAGAATTAAAGAAGATTGCAATTAATGGGAAAAGTTTAATTACAATTTGTGCACTGAAGTAAATTTTAGAATACATTTGCGATCTAGAATATTCTGAGTATAGCTATAGTTCTTTTCTTATTATTGACCAAATTTAATTAAAGGACTCTAGGATAAAGGGAGCATATTGCAGTAGTTGGCCCCTTTCATTCAACTTTAACAATATACCAAGCCCCAGGCTTTTGACTTATACTTTCTTAGAGTTAGATGGTTATTATAGTGCCTTTAGAGGTTAGATCCGTTGATATCATAATTCTCAATTTAAATAAAACTCATGCATCTCCATATGACATATATAACAGGTACTCAAGCTGTACATGCTTCATTTGTAGTTAAATTACACTTGGACATATCGTCATATTACTGATGTATCTGGAAGTTTAGCTCAGCTAGAATTTTAGGTACTGTCAGCGCTAGCCACCATATAGCTAGTAACGTACGAACGTTGTCATGAAAATATAATCCTCACGGTGTTGGTACATCTAAACCTATATTATTACTTATAT